>RJWH01001529.1:97296-359400 GCA_004363575.1 Solenodon paradoxus | reverse complement strand
GAGGGAAGGAGGGAAGGAAGGAAGGGTGGGAGGGAGGGAAGAAAGGAAGGAAGGAAAGGGAGAGAGAAAGGAAGAAGAGAGAGCGAGAAGGAGAGAGAGAGAAAGAAGAGAGAGAAAGAGAGAGAGAGAAAGAAAGAAATTCATTTCTCAGAATTCCAGAGGTTGGGAACTCGAATATCAGAACATGTGTGTAGTGAAGGATCTCTTCCTGGTTAGTAGATTGCCATCTTCCTGTATCCTTACACTTGGTGGAGTGCAGAATAGAAGCAAACTCATTTCTAAGTATTCTAATTCTGTTACCCTAATGACCTAATTACCTACCAAAGGCCATACTTCCTATTATCATCACATTGGGGATTAGACTTTCAACACATAAATGGGTAGGACACAAGCATTCAGCCCATAATATTGCATATGATAAAATATGCAAGTTAAGGAACATGAGAAGAACGCCTTGTCCTCAATGATCTAGATTGGCCCTGATTGCAATCACCCATATATATTTATAAACACAGAGAGTTTGAGACAGAAGAAGAGAAAGCTTTGTAACTGGGGAGACTGGAGTGTTGTGATAATTCAAAGAATTCCTGGAGCTATCAGAATCTGGAAGAAACAATATTCTCCCCTAGAGACAGGGAATAGATGGACTTATTGACATCTTGATTTTAGGCTTATAATCTCCAGAACTGTTAAGAGAATATATTTATCTTATTTTCAGGGGTGGAGTTTGTTGTAATTTGTTACAACAGTTCCAAGAAACTAATACAAGTACTTTAATAATGAGCTATGTAAGGAAGGGAAGTGCTGTTAGTATAGAATCAAATGTGTGAGATCAACTGAAGACTTATCAAGCATATGCCATCCAAGGACATTATCATTGTTACATTAAAGATTGCTTAGAGATCTTTTAATCACACATTTGATTTGACATAGTAGAATTGAAGATCACTGAGGTTCTCTGGTTTCCCAGTGCTGACCTTGCGATGAGTGGCAGAGTCATAGAAAGTGTTCATGTCTCCTGAAGCGCCCCCTTAGTACCCCTTATCAGTCCCCACTGCAACTCAGTAAAAATGGCACCTCGTTCCATGGAACTCTGTATAGTTTTAGAATGTTGGATTATAACTAAGTCTCCAACAATAGAAAATTGATTTATATAAATTGTGTTGCATCTGAATGCTAGGTTCCTGGGAAGCCATTTAAAACATTCTAGTCATTCAAATAGAAATTATGAAAATGTAATAATGTACATAGAAATGCATTAATGATATGCTACTAGTGGAAATAAGCAGTTTACAAAAAATAATTCTGAGAATCAAAAGTACTCCAAAACATTCCAGTCTGAAGCTAGAATAAGAAAAGTAAATCTTTAGACAAATTACTGGTGTTTTATATTTTGCCTTGAACAATTTCTAGCTATACTTATTGCAGATTAAATCATTATTCATAACACCTTTGGGGGAGTGTAAATTGATATAACTTTACTGGGAAACCATTTGGCACATTTAACTATTTGTCAAAAAATCTTGAGGAGATAATTTGAAAGGCAGATAAAAAGTATGTATAGATATGCCATCCAAGGGACATTCATAATATTGAAAACCAGAGATAAATTAAATATCTAAAATAGATAAATGATTAAGTAATACATGGTACATAAATATTGTAGACTGTTCTACAATCATTAAGAATCATGTTTGTACAGAATTTATTAAAAATAATATGTAAGCCATACATTAATGCTTTATATAAGTATGTAAATAATATATATGTGTATATATATCTATATGTACATATATACACACATACTACATATATGCATTCACACAAATACACACGCAAAAACTTTAAGGACGTTTTCATTTTGTAAGTTTATAAAAAGTTATGTATACTAATTTGCAAGAGTATAACTACTGTATATGAGATAATACAGTAATGTTATATTCACCTTTCTCCTTACAAAGTGGTGAGTGTATTTTTCATTATCAAAAGTTCAAAAATATTGACGATAACAATATTGACTAATCAACAAAATGGAGAAAACATCAAAATACCATATTTCCTTTTTTTATTTTAAAGGAGTGCCATATAAAACTAAGCCTCCTTTGTTTCCTCTGTGTTTTACCAACATGTTTCATATTTATTGCAGTGGCAAACTATTATAGGGAATTTCTTTGAATGCTAGGATAGTTCTTCATAATTCTGGTTCCTAAAAGAGACAAATATGAAATAAAAATTCCTTAGTTGATATTCCTCAAGGATGTGCCTTAACTCTTACACTCAAAGTAAAGTAGAAAAGGCTTATAACAAGAATTACCAACATTACATTTTCCTGCCTTTCAAATTATGTTTATGTATCTACCTGAGAACTGGCAGGCACAGAAACATCTGGTATATAGAGGAAACTGTAGGCAAGGCTGTGTCCTACTTCAAGGGCTATTCTCTGCTCTCCTCCCCCCACAGCAGCTCTTCCTTGCTAAGATAACTCTGATTTTCATAAAAAAAGGTTATGCTTGACAAACAGGAATGCACTAGAAGGCAGATTTTACTTTGTCTAAATCAGTCGTGATAATAACATTCTCCTTACCATGATATGTGTGACTGTTCTGATCAATAATAATTTGAATACAAGTCTGCAGATGTTTCTTCTGGGAAGAGTTCTTAAAGTAATGGGGAAGAAAGAATGCCTTTTCTTCCTTATGGATGTAGACATCAGGAGATATGATGCCTCAATCATCCAGGAAACAGGAGGAAGCTAGTCAAACATTAAGGATGGCAGAGTTAAAGCTCAAAAGAATGTGAGACCTTCAAAACACTTTTGCATTTTTGACTCCAAAAGAGTCCTCCATTATGCCGTAAGGTTGTATGTTCTCATTGACAGGTTCTTAGAAACAATGCCTTTAAGTGAAACTTGCATAATGAAGCCAAGTTGACCATAAGCTAACTAAAATAGATGAGTTAAGTTCCTATGGCCTATTTCTGGTCAAAAAAGCATCATCAAACTTTATTTGTATTTAGCAAATGAAGACCCAAATATTTATAATATGACGCAATCATTTATTTTCATTTATTCATTCATATTCCAACCTGCTTATTTCAGTTCAGATCATGGGTAGGGTGGCTGGAAGCTACCCTAGCAGCTCAGAGTACAAGGTACAAGAGACCCCACTCTGGACAACAGGCCCTTCCATTGTAAGGTGCTCTCACTCAGCACTCACGCTTTAGACTGGGACCATTGAAATACACCGGTTAGACTGATGTGCTCATCTCTGCGATGTGAGATGAAACTGAAGTTCCTCAGAAAACCCAGACAGATGTGGGGAGAATGTACAAATTCCACATAGTGGCCCGGCTGGACATACATGTTTTATCTCATTAGCATTATAACAAAACATTGTTGAATGAATGTGTGTTATTCAACACCCTGCTGCAATTCTTTTATCTAAGGTTACACAGCTTTTTTATAGTTTAAGAACTTCTGAGTTGGATATTTTGTCGCTCAGAGCTGAAATTGTTTCAAAAGATATAGAAGGTAAAGAAAATGTTGAGTTGAATTTAGTCAGAAGCATTACATGAGGACTTATTTCAATAAGTTGTCTCAAGGGCCGGGAAACAAGTTAGATTCTCAGGGCTGCACACATGGGTTGAGGGTCTGTTGTAAAGCTTTGCAGTTGATGTGAAGTCTTTAGTGGTTTCGCACAAGGAAGTGATAAAATATGAATTTTGCTCTTTTGAACTCATTTTTGTGTTTCCAATTGTTTGCGCTGCCCTTTTTAGAATAAAATCTTCATATATAATACAGTTAGTTATCATGCTTCCATTGTCCCCCTCTTTTCCCTTAGCCATTTGCCTTTTCATTGATTTTTTTTCTAAGTTTTGTGATATTAACACTAATGCTATTAATCTGTCTCTAGACTTTTGACCTTATTTCTCTTCTGTTCCCTCTTCTATTTGGCCCTTGGCTTGTGTAGGCTTTTCAGGCTTTCCGTTTCTCCAAATAGAAAATATTCTAAATGATCAGGGTCAGAGTGAAAGCTGCGTTTAGCAACGTGAATACCAATGCAATTGAAGAATCCTTTTGCAAAGTAAATAATTAGTCTTGAATGAATCTTTTCTTTTAATTGAATTTCTATACATAGAATTGACTTTTAGAAAGGCCAAACTGCAAATGAATGTCATTTCCCATTTTGAGTTGTCTTTATCTCTTTTTCATAATGTTAAGTCCTTAGATTATTTTCTCAAGTTTTAAATTTGCTACCTGTATTTGAGTAGAAGCTGAAGCTTGAATGAAATTCAATGTATTTAAACTGAATTGTCTTTTCCTTTTCCTCTTTCCTTCAGTTATATTGTGTTCTATTGTGTATGCTCTCGAATATGTCTATTTAAACATTTAAGCCATGTTCATCAAAGGCCTTTAAATTCCATTTCCTTGAATAATTAAACAAAAGAACTAAGCAGATCTCTGCATCACAAGGGCACTGATTTCAGGCTGCTGGCTGCTCTACTACATTGGGGAAATTACATACTTGAACATCAGTTTAATTACAGAACGTTTAATACGTTTACTGTTGTTATGAGTGGAAGAGTCCTTTTTTCATATGACTTTGATTTATTTACAGGTCAGTGACTTGATTAAGAAATGAGGTAGATGCAGCAAGGATCTGCCTTTCAGTGGAGTTGAGTTTACTTTATAAGACTTTATTCTTTGCATTCTGAGCATGAAGTTTCAGACAAGGGAACTCCCAGCCCGAAGTGGTAGAGGGAGTCCCCTTCTTTTGCTCTTCCTTTGTGCAATGGAAAGACAAAAAGATTTTCCTTCTCACCATTTTTTATAACTTATCTTTATTTTGTTTTCCCAAGACACCCTGGCAGATTCCAGGAGGTAATAGACTGGTCTTGGTTTTCTAAATGTACTTATATATTCTCTCTTAAAGCTCACATATGACCATTGTGGTAAGACTTTCCCATTTTTTCCTGTGGGAAGCGTAGGGCACAATTGTGTTACTTTAACATTTTCTACTTTTATTTACTTACTAATGTATTTTGCATTGATTATATAAGAAATTGCAGTGCATTTAATATAATGTAATATGATTATTCATACCAACTGAAAAAATATTTTCTATTATTCTAGTTTTATATATCAAGACATGGAGACTAAGTTCAGAGTGAATATTACTTATCTAGCATTACATCGCTTATATAATGGTTGTCTAAGGTCATTTCTTTAAAACTAGTGATGATCAAATGATAAACAATTTTAAAAGAACTAATTAGGAACTTGCTTCATTTGATGAAAAGCATTAATAAAATGAAAGGCGATGAGGAGTCCCTGGGAACATTGATTTTTATTTTCTTGCCTTGCCCTGGTCTATGAGCAGCTTCGCTTAAGAGCTATCTTCTGTGCAGACTTTTCTTTTAAAAAGAAAGAAAATAAAGTGCTATATGAAATATTACACATATCCTTTCACTTCACACTTTAGTGCTAGCACCCTCTACCACATTTCCCAACTTTGGACCTAGCTTGCAATGAATACATGTTAAATTGTCCTGTGGCTTAGATTATTTTCTCATCTAAATTCTCCTGCATTAATTGCAAATACATTAATTTCAAACATCTGGATTGCTCTTGAATACTTTTACATACAAGTATTATCTGCTCAAGATTCACTTTATTGAACTTTGTGCCCATCCTGAGTCAACCTGCTTTATTTCTTTTATATTTTAGAACTGTGTGTCTCTGCTTTACTGGAGAGTGACCAGAAAATGTGGTACCACTTGACCACCCAGTCTTGTTCATCTAAGTGTCTGGTTCTTGCAGGGTCTGCTCCTGGCTAGGTTTTTCCCAGATGTTTTGTTTATTCAGATTTCACTAGTGAAGCACATACTCATTTATGACTCTTTGTAAATCTCCATGCTTATCTTTGTCTTATGTGACTACTAGTATAATCAAGGTACTCAAATGTATCACCAAATGAGATTCCCCTCTGCTCTTCTTTCATAGCTATGCTCAACCCACATCCACTGTGCTGAACACCTGGTAACTATTAAACTGTTCTTCATCTCTATATGCTTATTAGTATTAAATGTTGTATAAGGCGTGAGAGGTAGGTTGAGGTTCAGTTTTTTGCTGATGGATGTCTAGTTTTTCCAGCACATTTTATTGGAAAAACTGTATTGCAATGAATTGCTTTTGCTCTTTGTTAGAAATGAATTGAAATTATTTGGGTATAATTAGCATACTATATTATCTTGATTACTATCAGTATATAGTAAAATTTAATGGTAGGAGTAATTCCTCTTAATTTTATTCTTTTTAATGCTATTCCATGAACATGAAACAAGTGGAAGTTCCTCTAAGTTGTGTCTGTCAACAGTTAGTTCCTTCTTTTGCTAACTAGTTTCCATGGGATGAATGCCATTCACCTATTGAAGGGTTTTTCTGTAGTTCCTACATTTCTACTATAATGAATAAGCGCTATGAATAACACTGAAGTACAATTCCTGTATGAAAGTATACTTTTTTCTGGAATAAATATCTTAGGATTCAGTTTTTGGGACAGATGATGTCTGTTTACAGTTTTGAAAGAACTGCCAAAGTTTTTCCAAAATGACTCTGCTATTTCACATTCCATTCTCACCAGCAATATATGAGTGGTCAAATTTCTTCACACTCTTGTCAACATTTGTTGTTTTCACTGTTTTCATTTTAGCATTTCTGATCAGTGTCTAATGATACCTCATTATGGCTTTAATATGCATTTCTTTAATAGCTAATTATATTGAATATATTTTCATGTATTTATTTACCATCTGCATTGCCTCTTTGGTGAAGTGTCTCAGTATGTGTTTTCCCATTTTCTAACTATTTTTTAAATGTCAAGTTTTGAGAATTCTTTGTAAATGTGAGGTGTAAGTCTACTTTTTGGATATGTAATTTATAGCTATTTTCTCCAAGCCTGTGATTTGTCATTTTATTTGTTAAATAAGGTTATTAATTTTCTGAGCAAAAGTTTCTAATTCTGATGAAGACCAATTTATCATTTTTACTCTTGTAGCTTGTGATTTCGGTGTCAAAATTAAGAGCTTTTTGTCTAATCTGAGGTGGTATTTTTCCCTTCTTTCCTGGAATTGTGTAGTTTTATATTTTACACTGCATTCTGTGATCCACTTAGTATTAAATGTTGTATAAGGTGTGAGAGGTAGGTTGAGGTTCAGTTTTTTGCTGATGGATGTCTAGTTTTTCCAGCACATTTTATTGGAAAAACTGTATTGCAATGAATTGCTTTTGCTCTTTGTTAGAAATGAATTGAAATTATTTGGGTATAATTAGCATACTATATTATCTTGATTACTATCAGTATATAGTAAAATTTAATGGTAGGAGTAATTCCTCTTAATTTTATTCTTTTTAAAAAATGGGCTAGCTTATGGTCTGTTAGTTTCCATATACATTTTAGGATATACTTGCCTATGTCTACAATGAAACATTTTCTTTGGAGCAATTGTAAATGACATTATTTCTGTTTAATTTTTTTTTTAAATTTTGATTTCCAGTTGTTTGTATTTAGCAAAATTGTTTGTGTGTTGATTTGTATCCTCTGCTTTTCATAAACTTATTCGTTAAGTCTAGTTCTTTTATGGAGTCTTGGAGATTTTCTATGGATAATCTAATCATGTCTTCAGCAAACAGAAAAAGTTTTATTTTTTTCTTTTTCAATTTGTATGCTTTTTAGTTGTAATTGTTCGGTTCTTTTGTCTTATTTTGGTGTCTAGAACATCCAGTACTATGGTAAATGATGGTGAGAGTGGCCATTCTTACAATATTTCTAATGTTAGAAAACAAAGCATTGTCTTTATCATTAAGTGTGATGTTAGCTATAGGTGTTTGCAGATGTCCTTTTTCAAATTCAGATAGTTCTCCTATATTCCTAACTTGCATAGTGTTTTTGTTTTTAAAATCACAAATAGCTATTTTGTCAAATGCTTTTTATCCTGTGTTAATTTATTTGAATATGTGATCTTTATTCTTTAACCTGTTCATTTTATGATGAACTACATTGATTTTAAGTGCCTTACCAGTCTTCTACAAACTGGGATTATTTCCATTTGGTTAATAGATATAATTAGTTTCATAAATTTATGAATTTGATTTGCTAATGTTTCTTTGAAGATTTTTCTATCTAAGTTCATGAGAATTTTCATGTAATTTTCTCTTTATATAATATTTTCCAGGTTTTAGTGTCAAGGTAATTTTCGATTCGCAAAATATATGAGTTGGGAAATGTTCCTCATTCTTTTTTTTGGAAGCATTTGTGTATAATTGATGTTAATTCTTTGGACATGTGAAACAATCTAGGTCTGGAGACTTTTTCTAAAGCTTTTAAATTATACATTAAAAATTCATAAATATAACTTAAAGTAACTTTCTTAAATTTGTGTGACGCTGTTCAAATTACTTCATCTTGGCTCTATTTCGGTCGCTTGTGATTTTCAAGGATTTTTCTACTTTTTCTAACTTGTTGAATTTATTAGCATGAAACTGCTCATAGCATCCTTTCAGCAGGATTACATAGTATTTTAGAGGAAGGAAGCAAACAGGAATGAGAGCAAGTAGGTAGACAGGTAGGCAGAAAGAGAGGAAGAAGCAGCATTTTTTATTTACTTATGTAGTTGTTCATTTTGGTTGTTCCCCATGGCACTGGGTCAAAAACCTGGGTCCTTGGACTTATATGGACTCTACCACTGTAGCTACAGATTTAACACCTAAGCCAAACGGGCACACCATGCTCTTTTATCCTTTTAATGACTGCAGAATCTGTTGTGATACTCCCTCTTATTCTGATATGGGTGATTTGTGTGTTTACTTGTAATTCTTGCTAGATGTTTCAGTATTATAATTTTTTTTTTAATTTCTGTTGCTTAATTCCTGAATGATTGGTATTGTTATATATTCTTGGTGGACTGATCAATTTATCATAATATCCTCTTCATTGCTGGTGATATTCTTTATTCTGAAATCTACAATATCTCCTTTTAATATAGCCACTCCTTTTATTGGTTAAGATTTGAGATATCTTCCCCCACCTTTTTACATTCAATTTATCTGTAGCCTAGTGTTCGAAGTGACTTTTTTGTTGGATTTTTTTTTTTTATCTAGTCTGCAATTTCTTTCTTAATTATTGTATTTTGGTCATTTACATTTAAGTAATTGTATATAATTTATACTTTTTAGCCATTTATATTGAAATGATTGCATTAGTTTTAGGATTGTCATAACAAAGTACCACAGACTGGGTAACTTAAACTACAGAGTATTTTTTTCTCACAGATCTGAGGCTAGAAGTATGAGAGAAATATGTCAGCAGATTTTATTTTGAGAATTTTCTCCTTGACTTGTAGGTGACTGCCTTCTTATTATGCCATCATATACTGGTGTTTCTATTTCGGCATTTTCAGTGAAATGTACGAAACTTCTTTCCATTTATATCCCTTTCCCATTCCCATTCTTAAATATTGTTTCTGAATGCATCAAGTATATCTGATTATGTATTATTACATTTCATTTTAGCCATAGAATGTGGTTAAAGAAATTCATGAGGTGAAATACAGGCTATTATATTTATTTCTGTTTTTACCTTCTATTATTCTTTTTTTTCTGAAGAGCTTTCCTTAGCCATTCTAAAAGCCTGGACTATAATGTCTGTTAGCAAAAAATTTTCTTTCTCTCTTATCATCTGCTAATGTCTCTTTCACTTTCGTTGTTAAGGAGTAGCCTCATGTGATAAAAGATTTAAACTACCAATTCTTTCGGTGTGCAAAAGAATGTCCTGTCATTTTCTTCTGGTTCTCTTGGTTCAGGTAAAGAATCTATTGTCATTCAGATTGATTTTCCTTTTAGTGTTAATGCATCATCTCTCTCTGGATGCTTTAAATACATATATTTTGTCTTCCATGTTCAGAAATTTAGTTATACTATATCTAAATGTAGATTTCTTTGGGTTTATCCTGTTTGTGGTTCTCTTAGCTTCTAGAGTGTGTAGGTTTATGTGTTTCATTATATTTGAGGAAGTTTCAAAATTTATTTCTCTGCAGATGTTTTCTGCCCTACACTCTTTTCTCTTCCTGAGACTTGAATGAAATGAATATCTGATTTTTTTCATTTTACCATTTTACTGAGGCTCTGTTCATTTTGTTTCTGTCTCTTTTCTTTTTGTTCATATTGTGTCTTTCTACTGATCTATTTTAAAATTTGCTAATTCTATCCTCTGTCATCTCCATTCTATTTTTGAGGTTATCCAGGGAGGTTATTTTATTTCTTATTCATTTTTAGTTTATAAAGAATAGTTATACCCCCAACTCTCCATTATAACGTTTTTAGTTCAATTTAAAATGATAAATCTAAGTATTTTATTGTTATTTTTCTTCTTAGACTGTAAGCTTTAAGAAACCAAGTACCATAGTTGTGTTGTTAGTCATAGTCTGAGTTTCGTACAGAACTTGACACATAGTAGGTACTCAGAAAATATTTTCTATATATGTACATGAATGTGCATGAATATGTGGTTTGTTTTATTATTATTACTGAGAAACTAATTTAAAAATGCCAGGTAGGATGTATGGCACACAATAGGGGATCAAAAATGTTAGGTGAATGAACATATGACTAAATGAATGTTGAATTATCTGTGAGTGAATTAATTTCTTGTGAATTAGTAGGTCATGTATAATTTTCTTTCCCTTGGAGGCCATATTTTACTACTATAGATGCTCCCTTTTTTACCTATAATAGTCAAAAGGATACAATAATTGAAAAAAGCTAATAATTTCAGAGGATATGCCCTGAGATGATAAATTATACAATGTATACCAAAGGTCTAGATAAACCATTTCAAGACTCTCCATCTGTTTGTTCTGGTCATATCCCTATTTCACACAGAAACTAATCAATGCTCAGAGAGAAGGACTTCACTGACCCACAGTTACAAACTCTGTGATTCAGTTATGATGTGAATGGAAAGCTGCTGCATCTAAATTCATTGTGGTTTTGAGCTCTGCAGACTTCTCTGAGGGAGTGGCAAACTGATAGTGTTTTACTTCTCCTTTACCTTCATGATCAATATGCACTCTGATCGCTCTAAGATCCCTACAATGATAAACTAAAAACTTTGGCCATAGCCTTGCATTCATTGTCGTATTTGCCTAATCTAGAGAGGGTGGTAAGTGGTCTTCATATTTCATATATTTTAAAGAAACCTTTATGGATCTGTTCAGGAAACTCTCTTTTATTTCATTTATTAACTAGTTTTCGTTAAACATCTGAGAAAGTGGACTAATGCCCAAATAGCAACACCATCAGTAAACTATTGTTGTGATCTTATTGACATGCTGGTTGTATAAGAAAAAAAAAATCCTTCTTTTGAGATAATTTGCCCTGAAAATGAAAGATACAGTAACCTAAAGTTATTCTAGCAAAATTTGGTATCTAGATTCTAGACATGTCAAAAGTCTGAATTGTCACATGGTTTCTTCCCTCTCTCTCTCCCTTGAGAGACAAGAAAACAAGTGGTTGGTATAACTTTTGGCATGTTCATAGTGTTTTTTTGGCCTATTTGGTCCAAAAGGGTAGTGAAGGACAATAACAGGAGGACCAGGACAAAGTTGATGGGGCCTGGCTAACCTTGCATGCCTGCAGGCTTTTCTTTTCTCTCATCTTCAATGTCTTCATACCGGAAGGGACCAGCTCATCAAGTTTATATGCTTGTTTGGAGCACTGTTCTTTCATTAGCATGTTCATTCATTCATTAGTTTTAAAATAATGAAGAAAGATGAATTACTATGGAATATACTTTAAAATATAAATAGGGTTCAAATCACATTTAAATTATTAAAACTTTACACCAGATTTTTGCAGTGCTGAAATGTTGATTTATTAGTGTTTCATTTTCTATACAACTTAATAATTAGCATGCATTGTTTTAAAGGAGACATTTACACTAGGTTCTTTACATACATGCATATATATGTATGAATATGCACACACATCTACATATACACGTATACACACACACACACACATATATAATGGACTATTAGAAGCAGAGGTGAGAAGTTAGCCCAGGTAGATTTTAATGTATCCAGGTAGATGTTAGTATCATGTAAAAACTCAGACCAGAAGAACTACCACTTTAATTTCTATAAAGATGGTCAGAAGCCTTAGTCTTAGATGTTGCATGTATAACATGGCTCAATATATTTTGAAATTTTTTGGTATATTTTCCTGTCTTGAAATTTTTCTCGACACGTCTGCCTTTCTCACTCTCCCTTTTTTCCTTGCTTCATCCCTCCTCCCCTGCCTCCTTCCTTTCTTCCTTTATTTATAATATTTATATATGTTATTTATTGAGCTATATTATGTATAGTATTTATTGATATGGGATTTATATCTTCTGAAGCAATAGACCGTTTGTGTTTCAGCAGAACAGAAGCCCCCTAAAACAAATTCATTTCTCATCTTTGACTATCAAATTCTATTTATCATTTTACACGCCAGCATATTGTTGAAGAATTACTTAGAGAAAGGAAGTATGTCACTTCCTTCCTTCTAGCAGATGACTTATGGAAGAGAGACACTAATAAAATACATGGGTCATAAATGGGATTCTCTTTTTAACTCCAGCCCTTGTCCCTACAGCTGACTCATGGTGGGAGGTAGCTTACAAGCAACTACAGAGAAGTTCGAGAACACTGGGCCTAGTGTTTTCATGGTTATGAGCACATGTGTAGTTTATAGTCAGTCTCCATTCTGATTGCTCTGTGTGTGTATAGCACTTTTGCTAGGAGTAAGATGGACTTCTGGAGAAGTCTCGCAGGAACTAGGCATGTGGGGGCAAAGAGCTAAAATAGCTTTCTGGATACAGTGCTCTGGAATCCCCATGGGTGTATGTGCGTGTGCGTGTGGTGGTGGGGGGGTATGTCACAGGACCCCAAAGGAAAGCAGGCACACTGTCAGAGATGGACTAGAGGAGTCATGGAGTCAAATAGACTTTTTGGGGGAAGAACTTTGAGACCCAAAGGCAAAGGGACAATTTCATGGACTCCAAGAGAAAGTACACTTTTATTGTGATCTCACTTGCCTCTCTTCCCATGACAGAGTCAGCCAGTTCAGCGAACAGAATCAAATGATTGTCAGGGCCTAGAGGAGAGGAAAATGGGGAGCTACTAATCAAAGGGCAAAAAGTTAAAAGCAAGATGAATAGCTTATAGAGATCTGATGTACCATAGATAAAATTAATATAGTCGGCAATAATATACACTTAAAATTTGTAAGAGGGAAGATCTCATATCAAAGGTTCTTATGGCAGTGTAGCATCGATAGCATGGCAATAGAGAAATAGAATCAGACCAGGCCCTTGGCTTAAAAGCTCAAAGAGGATCCAAAGGATACTGTAGGACTTAGCAGGTACGAGGAGGACGCTATACTTCCATGAAGGAACATATGCCCCAACTTTTAGTTTTGGAAAGGAGTGTATACGGGCAGAACTTTGAATGGTCAAATAATAACCTATGTGCTCCAAGTAGAAGTTCTATTTAAATTTAAAATATTTCAGAATCATTACATCACCTTAGCACTAAATTACTGAACTAAAATTTTGTTCCCCCTGCCCTCAGATACCCATTAGTCAGGGACTCACAAGAAGGAACAGCAGAGTTACAGAGAAATAAAGCAGCTCTCTGGTCCTTGCACAGCTGAGCGATGATGGTGAGTAATGTGTGGCCTAACTCGCCATACTTTTTCTCCACTGACATTTTCTACCAGAGTTCCCAGGCACCATAGAGCCTAACATTTTAGAATAACATCTGTCTCTGATCTGACAAATTACTTTATGGTAGGGATAAGCAAAATAATGAAAAATATAGACATGATAGATTTCTGGGAGAAAAACACTATATTCAGAATTATCTGGTGTTTTGCCATATACACACACCCATAGTATCTAAAAAAGTACAGTGGTACTGAGTAACTATTTAGTCAATTGATGAACTATGTTGTGTGACTGACTACACATCCATCTACAGTGGACAAGGATGCTTATCCAACAGTTCTCCTGTACTCCATTGGCTAAAAGACATGCACACAATGTGGTTCTTTATTCTGAACTTAGGAAATAGATTTCGATATCCCAGTTCTGGTTAAAAGTTTTCAGGGATAGTCATAAGACCAAAAAAAAAAAAAAAAAAAACACCACACACACACAAAACAACAGCAAAGAAAACAAGATCTACGCAAGGAGAGTAAATCAGTGAAGTCTGAGTAGAAATACCTAGGATTTATTCTCCTAGAACTTTACCTCTTGGTCTAGTCTTCTAGAAGGAATACTGGTTTCAAAGAATGCTTGAAGCTGCCTCAGTCTCTGCTGGTGATAGCTATCTTAAATTCACACAGCTCCCCGCCCCCACCCCCACCCCATCCCAGGTGGTCACTTAAAAACTTCCTTCCTTCTATAGAATGAAAGGGTTGGACTTGGTGACTGTTCCCCAATCTAAACATCAATAAGAATTTTTAAGCTGCATAAATTATGCATTAATCCTTGAGGGGTATAAAGAAAAAGGGATGAGAGAAATGAGATACAAACCCCTGGAGTCAAAGACAGGGACACTGGCATTAAAATAAAATTTACAAAGACTTAGTTGTGTTAGGAAATTCACCCAAAATTAATATTATTCATTGACAGAGAAGTCACGGTTTCAAAGATAGAGACTCATCATATGAAACTAATTGCCAACTACTATGTTTCCTAGATTGCATCTTCCAGCAAACAGAAGAGTATGGTGACAAGCATTATTCACAGTCTTGCCAAGTTTGGTAGGGTCCTGGGGTTAGGGGTTATAGGAGGCCATGAATGTGCAGAAAGCAGGGTGTTAACCAATTTTAACAGACCAGAAGTGAAGCATTAACATTCATAGCAAATGAAAGGAAGAAACCAAGACCAGTTCTTTGACTCTTAAGATCCTTTCTTTATATCATCTCCAAATTAATTTTTTTAATATTTTTCATTTTTATCCCTAATTCTGAATGGCTTAGGTTAAAGAGAGAGTATATGACTTTAGGGCCAGTATGGGATCAGGAAAATGAATCACTTCATGCCCTACTTATGTTAATAGAAGATGAACGCTGAAAACAGAGTGGCAGCAATGATAACAAACAGTGATTGCATGTTAAGTACCTGGGTCTCAGTGCCTAGGAACAAGCACACTGACATCTCTCTGCATTTGAAAAAGGCCATGGTCCCATACAGGAAAAGGACCCACAAGGACAATATTCTGAAAGTCTGGGATTTTTGGTTTAACACTTAGAAAATGATTATCTCTAAATTCCTTTCAGTTATGTTATTAATTTATAAATTTTTGTTCTTATCTACGTATTTATAATCCCACTGTTCTTCAGTCAAGTGAATCTTCTAGCTAGAAGTTAAACTACCTTGATCCTTTTCTGCATTCTCAAGAGATTAGCCAGGAGCACTGTCAGTCAAGTAAGTGCCTTCATCCTTCCTTTTCTTTAATTTATGATAGAAACTGCCCTGAACCTGTGAAGATGGCTTTGATGGATTCCATCTCATGTTTAACTGTCCATTCTTTCGGGTGATCCTTTCAACATTCAGAATCACTTTCTGCTTATGCAAAGCTTCATGAGCTTGATTTTGAATAAACAGATTTACACAATAGAATGAATAAATGAATGTGAAACTTTCTGTGGTAAAACAAGAAAACAGCTCTCTAACCGATGATGTTTCATGGTTAGAGTAAGAGGTGGCAGGGAAGTTTGACAGTATAGGATGTGCAGCTAGAGTATCTGGAATCAACCAGCCTCTAGCCCTGCAGATGTCCTGATGCATCATGTATAAAAGAAAATTTCACATTTGCTTATTTATCCTACTGTGTGAATTTTCACTGAGTGAGAGCAGGATGTTCTTTCATGAGTATGTGAACTACCAAATTCATAGTAAATTGCTCTATTGTTGCTACAATTACACAATCCCTTCTCTACAGCCCAGTGACTTCACAGGAAAAATTTTGTCAGAGCTTAACAGGGCAGGTACTGTCCATATGGAGATATATCCTGACAGTCCTGCAATGACCCACAAGCACTCTTTTTCATAATTTCTCGAGGCTACATCTGTGGAGCATTCAAGAAAAGCACCATGATGCCTATACTTAAGGAAAGACCGAGGCTTCAGATTCCAGCTCTGAATTGTTTCCTAAGCTGCTCCATTATTTACTGAGATTCCTGAAATGCAAACAACCAGAGCTTATCAAGCAAAGGCAGATCCCCTGAGCCTTTTATCATTCTGTCTGCAATTTTGAATATTTCCTCTATAACCAGACAGCATACCAAATGAAGCTAGACTCTTTAAAGGGAAATGAGGCAATTGGAATGTCAATTTTATTTAGTAATATATTGTAAAAACTAAACAGCATATCCAGCTGATTGGCAAAATCCATCCAGCTGTTAAGGGCAAAACAAAACCATCTCAAGAGGTACAGTTATACACATCTTACTTTTACCTATTGGCAGTTACTTAGAGAGACAGAGTATATTGAAGCAGAATGAAACATCTGGAATTGTCAGACTGATACAATTCAGAGAGAGAATAAGGAATTTAGAAGCAAGGATATCATGTCATGTTTTCTCTCTTCTTCTTCAGGGAGCTTTTTAACTTCTTCCACAGGCTGTCTTTTCTCTTCAATTTCTTTTCCATCAAGGATAGCAATGACTCTTTCTTGCGGATTTCCCTCACTAAACCATGAAAGGCATCATCAATGCAGAATCTGAGGGCTGCAGAGGTCTCAAAAAAAGCACAGTTATATTCTCGGGCCAGACTTGAGCCTTCTTCTGTAGAGACCTAACGGAGAAAAAATCAGTGATATTAAAAGCAAAGAAAGAGAGAAATTCTTAGATCAAAAAGTTTATTCTCTACCAGAGCTGTCAGCCTCAGTTACATGAATAAAATGTAAAATGTGAGATTTTGTTTGAAAGGAAGACTCCTAGAATTTCAAACTTGAAGACAAATGGGAAATCAATTTCTGAAAGGGAAATTGATTAGAACTGATTAAAAATGGAATTGGATATCAATTTTCCAGACTTGAAAAATAGTAACATAGCATAGTGTTAAAATCATGTAGATAATACAGTAGTTCTTTAGTTGAAAATGACTTGGTTTCAAATTTCAGCTCTACTACTTTTTAACTTGGTAAACAGGAATAAATTTCTTATCCTTTTGACCTCAGGAGTTTATTTTTCTGTAACATAGGATAACACCTGTCTCAGAGGTTCTCTTAGGGTTAGATGAGATCATCTGAAAAAGGTGCATTGAACATGCTGCACACATTTAAAACCATAAATACTGATTATTATTAGTTATGATCTACAGATTTCTGTTAAGAATAAACCAGGATAAAGTTATCATAAAACTTTAAAAAGAATCTGACAAGAGAAAACAAAAAGTAAAACATTATCATTATGTATTTCAATAGGTCTTTCTCTAGCAGACTGCTTTGGAGAGTACTAAATCTTTATGAATTGCTGTAGTATTTAACAATGTCTTGGGTCATGTTATTGTTAAGGATCCTCTAGAGATTATATACAAACTCAGGTCAGGAGCTATGACCTGATCATTTACATCATTTATATCACTTTAATGTCTACCAAAGCATCGAGTGCTGAAATCACCATTTAAGGTATTAGAGGAATTGAAAGATTAGTTAATTTATTTTTATAAAAATCCAGGCAATTATATTAAGATATAAACATAAATGGATTAAACAGTGGATTAAATGGCTCTGTAGCAGAACACTGATAATCCTGCTCAAGATTTAGCATTCCTATGAAACTATAAAATTATTCTCACAGACTGCAAGAGCAGAAATAAGGCTATCTTTACTTAAGATCTGATTACCTTTTTGTCCATACTTATTTAAATATGTAAGTAGCTTAAATTTGAATTACCACCACAATAGTAAAGAAGTTACCACATTACATAATTATATTACAATATTATCCTGTACATGAGATCTCTATGGCTTATTTACTACTTGTTCCTAGCCTACCAACTCCTGGTAACCACCATTTCACTCTATTTTCTACAGGTTTAACATTTTTAAATTCCACACATAGAGGATATTATAGAGTACTTTGTTCTCAATGTCTGTCCATGCTGTTGTGAATGTCAGGGTTTTCACCTTCCTGATGACTGAATAATAGTTCATTGTGTATATATGCCACCCCCCTTTATTTGAAAGAACATCATAACATTAGGTTTAAGATGTGCATCAGAATTGTAAATCAACATTTATATATACAGTACACTAATTTTACCACCAGCATTCCAGTTAATTCTCTTTCACTATGTGAAAGACTCTCTTTTCTCTGATTTACCCAACTTCTTCCACTTCCCTTCTGGTAACCACTAAATTGAGACTATAGACTAACATGTCTAATTTTTGTTTAATTTGGTTCATTTGTTTGATTTCTTGATATAGCACATGGGAGTGAAATCATATGATTTGTCTTCCTCCTTCTGACTTATTTTGCTTAATCTCCACTAATTCTAATCATGTTGTTGGAAACAGAAAGACTTCATCTTTTTATAGTGAAGTATTTGATTGAGTGTATACATATATGTGTGTATATATGTATAGATATACATCTTAAGTTCTTATCAACAGATAATTGCATAGTTGTTTCTATATTTCCATATCTTGGCTATTATAAATAGTGCTGCAGTAAACATGGGGGTGTATATATATTTCTGAATTACTGTTTTCAAATTCCTTAGTTAGAATTGCTAGATCGTATGATAATTCTATTTTCAACTTTTTGAATATTTTGTTTCTCAAAGTGGCCACGAGAGTTTACATTTTACACCCTCACCAACTTTTATTTCTAGACTTTTTGATAGACTGTCACAGGTACCCAGTGATATCTTGCTGTGGCTTTGATTTTATGTCTCCCTAATAATAAGTGATGATGAGCATATTTTCATGTGCCTGTTTGCCATCTTCATGTCAGTGGGGAAATTTCTTTTCAGATCCTCTGCCCAATTTTTGATTGAGTTGTTTTTCTGATGAGTTGTATGAGTTATTTATAATCTTGGATATTAACCCATTGTCAGATATATAATGCACAGATGTTTCTACCATTCATTTAGCTGTTATTTCAGTCTGGTGGTAGTTTCTTTGGCTGTGAAGAAGGTTTTTAGGTTGAGATAGTCCCATATGTCTATTTTTGGTTTTGTTTGGTTTTGCTTCCCTTCCCACTGAAGTTGGTTCCCAAGTTATCTCTGAGGCCAGTATTACAAAATGATTGCCTGTGCTTCTACATATTTTTGGGTTTCTGGTCTTCCATCTAGGTCTCTAATCCATCTTGAATATTAAAGGAAAGCAACAGGCAGGAAGAGAGGATATTTATTCTATTTAGTTGTTATCCTGGTTGTCCCTCCAGCCCCTGGACAAGACTCCAGGACTGGGTATGCATGTGGACTGAGGTCAACCCTTACTCCACTAGGGCACACTTGGAATTAATTTTTGTATATGGTGTTAGAGAGTGATCTATTTTCATTTTTTTACATGTGACTGTCCAGTTTTTCCAGCACCATTTGTTGATATTCCTTTACTGTGTGCTTGTGATTCCTTTGTCATAAAATAACCAACCCCGTATGTGTGACTTTATGTCTAGGATCTCAATTGTATTCTGTTGATCTATGTGTCTGTTTTTATTCCAGTAACATACTACTTTGATTACTATTATTTTGTAGTACAGTTAGAAATCTGGGAGTTTTCTCAGACTGTAATTTTCTTCTTTTATCTCCAGATAGTCTATATGTTTTAACAACATCTTGTAGCTTTCCTTGTACAGATTTTTTACCTCATTTGTTATTTCAAGGTATTTTTGTTATGATTATAAATCGTATTGTATTCTTAATTTCCTTATTTTCAAGTTGTTTGCATATAAAATGCAATAAATTTTTGTATATTAATTTTGTAGTCATATTTAAAGATTGCACCAAAAATCTATTAGAACTAACACTTTTCTATGTATATTATCATGACATCTACAAACAGTGTTAGTCTTTTTTCTTTTCCAAAGTGCATTCCTTTTATTTCTTTCTCTTACCTAATTGCTCTGGCTTGAACTTCTAATACTATGCTGAATAGTAATGAGTGGACATCCTTTCCTTGTTGTTCATGGTCTTAGAGGAAGAAATTTCAGTTTTTCACAATTTAATATGATATTAGCTTTGGTTTATCATACATTTATTATTCTGGGATATGTTCTAACCTTGTTTTATTTAGTTTTTACTAGATGGGTATTGAATCTGTTAAATACTTTCTCTGTATCTGTTGAGATCATATGATTTTTAGGCTTTTCGTTGAATTTGAGAATAGGTATATATCCTTTTTTAAATATTTGGTAAACTGACAAAGCCCTCTAGTCCCAGGTTTTTATTTTCAGGCAGATTTTTGATTACCACTTCAGTTTCCTTGCATAGTCAAGTCAAGATTTCTGTTTCTTCCAGATTTAATTTTGGTAAGCTATATGTTCTAAGAATTGCTCACTTCTTGAAACTGTATAAGTTATTGACTTATTTGTGTTCATAGTAGTCTTGTATGATGCTTTGTGTTTCTGTGCTCTGTTGAACTTTTCTTTGATGTTCAGTTCTTGTTATTATACTCTTTCTTAGCCTAAGAGCAGATTTGTCTGAAAAAATAAAAATAGCAAATTTTTATTTCATTGATCTTCTTTACTATCTTTTTGACTTCTGTTTTTTTATGTTTCTGCTCTAATTTTTATAATTTCCTAATCATTACTAAATTTTGGTTTTATATGTTATTCTTTTTCTAGTTCCTTTAGGTTTAGGGTTAGATTAAGTTTTTTCTTGTTTTTTTTTTTTTTTAGGTCTGTATTTTTAAATTGATTTTATTGAATTATTACACTGTAACATTAAATTGGTTGAGGTATACATAATAGCAAATTTACAACTGTACACAGCATAGTAGGTTAACAACTATTTGCTTTTTTCCCCTTTCTTTACAATGAATCTCCTTTCCCTGTTTCCCCTCCCCTCCCCTCCATTTCTGCTCTAGCGTTTGGCTGTTCTTTCCTCCGCCACTAAGAATCTACTGTTGTTTGGAATATTTTTTAAGTCTAATATTGTTTAATTTATAGCAGTTTTCTGTCTCTATACACATCATATGAATGATGTGATGTCTTTTTCGTTCACGAACATGTTGGTCATTTTGTTGTTGTCCAATTTTGTAAATTCTTTGTATACTTTTGGATATTAAACTTTTATCAGAGGTATGATAAACAAATATCTTTTCCCATTAAGTTAGAAGCCTTTTTATTTTGATGTGATTCTTTTGTTGTGTAGAATCATTTTAGTTTGATGCAATCCCATTTATTTTGAATTTCATTTGCCTTGCGATTGGAGTCTAGTTCCCAAAGATAGCTCTTAGGTCTATGTTCAGTAATATTTTGCCTATGTTTTATTCTATGTATTTTATGACTTCTGGCTTTGCATCAAAGTCTTTAATCCATTTTGAGTTAATTTTTGTGTATGATGTTAGGTAGCGGTCTAGTTTCAACCTTTTGCAAGTGGCTATCCAGTTTTCCCATCACCATTTATTGAAGAGACTATCCTTGCCCCATTGTAAGATTTTGGCTCCTATGTTGAAAATTAAATGTGCATGTATTTGAGTTTATTTCTGGGCTTCCATTCTGTTCCAATGATCTGTATTTCTGTTTTTATTTCAATACCATGCTGTTTTGAATATTATTTCTTTGCAGTAGTTTGAAGTCAGGAAGCATGACTGCTCCATTGTTGTGTGTTTTGTTTTTTCCTGAGGGTTGTTTTTGCTATCCTGGGTTGTTTGTAGTTAGGCCTATATTTCTATAAATTTTCTTCTTGTGTGCCTTACTACTGTGTCTATAGGTTCTGATAATTCAATCTTCATTCTCATTTGTCTTCAAGTATTGTTTTTTAATTTATCTTTTTTATATTAATTTCTCATTAATTCAATAGTCATTCTAAAACTTGTGTAAGCTCCAAGTATATGGAGATATTCCAACTTTCATACTGTGTTTGGCTTCTAATTTTACGCTCTTGTGATTGGAGAAGAGACTAGATATCATTAATTTACTGACTTCTGTTTTGTGTCCTGATGTGGTTTTGTGAATGTTCCATGAGCACTTTTAATTTTCTTGTTCTTTTGGTGTAATTTTAGGTTGAGATCTTCCCAATTTTTTTAACATATGCATTTATTTCTCTTGTTAGAACTATTTTTGCTACATCTAAAAACATTTGATATGCTATATTTTTATTTTCATTTGTTTTTAATTCTTTGTTTAGAAGTGTGTTGCTTAGTTTTCACATTTTCATAGGGATACTCATTTTTCTCCTGTTGATTTCTAATTTCATATCGCTGTGGTCAGACAACACAGTTGGTATGATTACAGTCTTCTTAATTTTGCTAAGATTTGTTTGTTGGCCTTTGATATGCTCTATCCTGGAGAAAGTTCCATTTGCAGCTGAAATAATATTCAGTTCTGATGTTTTTCCTTGTTGATTTTCTGTTTGAATGAACTATCAATTGTTCATAGTAAGGTATTGAAGTTTGTTATTATTGTATTTTTGTCCATTACTCTCAAAATTTGTTAAGTATTTAGGATGTATATATTTACTTTCAATGGTCTGTAAGAGATAACTTCAGTAAACTAAGTTTTATAGATTCTAGGTTTTATACTTATGGTCATTTTGAAGGTCATAAATATTATAATTACTAACAATATCTGTGGGAGTAATTTCACTAGTTCAGAACCAGAACCAGACAAACATGACAAGATGAAACAGCCTGTACATTAGGGTTCAAAACCAAGATGATTAATATTTGAATAAGTTATAACTTGTCTATCTAAATTTCTGGTAAAATTAAATATTTTAAATCATAAGTATTCATCCATGTCTTATAGTAACTTTAAATAAAGCTACACAGTATTGAAAGGAAACTCAATTTTTAAATCTCCCAAATTAGGAGTTTCAAGTTCAAAAAAGTCAACAAGTGGCTCAAAGTCATACACAATCAAGGAAGACAACCAACTTCAACTGTCTTCCGTAAAATAGTCTTTCCAATTCTTGCTGTTTTTCATGTGACATTTATAGTATATACTGCTAGTTATCCCACGTATATTAAATTGATTATTCTGGTGTGAGTTATTACAACATAAGATGATTCTTAAATGGCAAAAAAAGGCATAGGAGATGTTAAATTGTACTTTAAAAGAACTTTTTCAACAAATACAGAAACAAATGAAAAACATATTTTCGAAATGATTTTGATGAGAAGTAGTAATTGATGTAGATACCATTTTATCGCCATGCCTCTCAATGCACAAAAGGGCAGTTTGCGATTAAATGTGCCACCTGGAGGTCTTAGAAAGCAATGACAGAAAAAAAAAAACAAAAAAAAAAAAAAACCAGGAATAAATACAAATGTTTCATACAAGTAATAGAAAATTTCAATAACCCATGGGAGCCATCTTTTTAATATATGTGACCTTTTTCACCAAGGAAGATCACCATGTAATATGCTAGGTACTCCCTGAAATGCCATTTCCCATCTGCCTGAGGAGGCGTTAGAGCACAGCCACAGCTGCTGTGGGGTTGATGAGACCACTGGGACACAATGGCAAGCAGAGCCCATTCTAATTCAGGCCCAGGAGCAAGTGTGGAGTGACAACAATGCTGGCCAATTACAGTCGCAGCCCCAGCAATCTGCTGGCTTTAGGTAGGTGGTTAATTACTCTTTACATCCTTTATTTTCTACCTGGACTCAGTAAAAAAATTAAATTATTGTTGAGTTATTCAGAATAATGGTAGTTGCTAGTAGGCCATATGATTCTTCTTAATAGCATAAAGAGAACCTAATACTGCTCTGCTATCACTGCTAAATTTGAATGAGGATAGACTGACAGAAAGATGGGTTTGGCTCTTTCAGGAAATGCTTTGCAAGCAAAATATCTTCAAGGGAAAGTCTACTGGGCACTGTTAAAACGTTTAGTGTACAGGGCAAACTCTGAGATTTTCAAAAATATTTAAAAATCTGTCCCTTGGTGTATCACTTCAGTCTTACCAAAGGGGCCATTAATTTTCATTATAGAGCATACATTATCAAGGCAATAGGAATCACCGTTTCCTGGGAAATATGAGACCCAAATATCATATTTTTTTAACTTGTACTGTTTCCCAAACTTAGCTCAATGTTCATTTTATTTCGCTGTATAATTAGCTTTAGTTTAGCAAGATGAGTAGCCTTGCTGCTTTCCTTGACCAAGTTCAATGAAAGTGATTTGATTATTTTAACCTAATTTATTTACTTAATCTGTGAGTAACTTTTTCTCAAAGTCATCTTTCCTTTAAAGATGAGTATGGAAATGTTGTCTCACACTCCTTACAGGGAGAACACAAACAAAGCCAGCATTTACACCTGGCACTGAACTCATGAACTCATTTTTGACATGTCCCATCCCAGTTTGCTCCTTCTGCCTTGGTATCCTTGCTCAATTATTTTTTAAGATGAGTGAACAAGTCCATCACCTACACTCTGAGGTTCACCTTTAGCAGATCCCTCTAAATTTTAAATTGATTGTTTGACTCTCCCTTCCTTCTCATGGCAAGGCAGGGTGCAAGGATCACTCTGCCCTTATCCATGCTGGGAAAAAGGAAGAACATTCTACACTCTGGCTTTCATTTCAGCAACACATATTTGTTCTCCCATAGGCTGCTGCTGTTTCCTTTATAGACTGGGAATGGGATGGGGATCTGGGGAAAATTTTAGGTCAACAAAACAAGTTTGGGCACCCATTTTCTAGGGCTGTCTTTAGAAATGTTCAGTAGATTTTACACCTTACAATCTGTAACTCCTCTACATATATTTCTGTTGGGCTTTATTTCTTCCACCTAGTAAGATTTTCATTTTTTTTCTCTCTACCTCCTCTTCAGATTGCTTAAGTCTTCAGAGACTACCCCAGTCTGTGATGATCTCAGTGACCTCTGCTTTCCATGAGGAGAATTTAGGGCCTTGCTATTTTCTTGTATTATCTCATCCACCAAACTGTAAGAAAACTGAATAGAAACCGTATTGTGTTTGTTTTGATCCTCTTTGTGCTTTACCACAACTTAGCAGGTGGTGGATGTTTATTAAATATTTAATCTTGATGAGGTGATAACAGTATCCCACCAACAGTTATTTGTGATCATTGAGTTGGTGATAATAAACTACAATTCCAGGTTTCATACTGACATTACTTCCAAATTTATCTCTGCCATCATGTAGATTTTTTCAAGTAACTTCACAAAATCCTGCCACAGAGAAGAGAATGCTTTCTGGAATCAGATTACCACTATCCAAATTTTGACTGTACCACTTCACAACCATGGGCTCTGAAAAGTTGCTTCACCTTTCTGTGCCTTAATTTCCTCAACGTTAAAACCCTCCCTCATGGTATTGTCAATGGGCTTCAATGAAAAGCACTTAGCATAGTATCTAACATATTGGTGTATATCGTATACTAATAAATGTTACTCTTTTTTTTTCACTATCTGAAAAAGTCATAGGACATACCCAACTCTTTTTGATCATGTTTAAACATTGATTCATTTTTTTAAACTTCTCATTATGACCAAAAAACCCTAAGTGATTTGATCTCTGTCCCCTTTTCCAAGCTCAATTCATAGCACCCACTCCTTACTCATTACATAGTAACAGCCCTACTCTTCCATACTTGCCCAGTGCAATCATTTGATCCTCAAGTGTTTGCATGGGTTGTTTCTTCACCTGGGAAGCGTTCCCCAATACTATTGTGCTCACTATTCATGCACCAGTTTAAATATCACCTCTACAGAGACATCTTGACTAAAGAATTTCCAGAAAATATTCTACACATCACCAATAATGCTATCCCATTATGCTACCTTATTTCTGTATATTTCTGATCCTTACTCTCTGAATCATCTTACTAATATGTTTGTTTCTTTTCCAACTTTCTCAAGTACAGTGTAAATTTTGCTACTGCGGAAATTTTGTCAATCTTGTTGACTATTGTACCTTGCCCTCAGAATAGTGACTGACAATTAGTAGGCACTCAATACTTATAGAATGATACCAGCTAGTATTATAATCAATGGAGGAGCTAGGTTTTAGGAAAATATTAAAAAAAAAAAAAAAAATTTCAGGCCACTGTGATAAGTGTCATGACAGGTCAGCACAAGGCATTCTGGTGGCATTTATAAGTAATGCCCAGCTCCTTATTCTTGACTTCTTGAGGGAGGGACTTTTTTAAGACCCTGCAATGACAAGTAAGACTTACCTAGGTTGACAGGAGAAGGTTAGGTATTCTGGAAGGAGTCTCAGATAGAAGGACTAACAAAATCCACTGCCAAAGTGATAATGGCATTCTGTGGGATCATCAGTAGTTAATGTGATTTGGACCCCAGAGCATGAGGCAGGAAAGCAATCAGAAGAAATTAGTTTAAATGCCTAATTTACTTAGGTTCATGAAATATGTTTGCAACCCATCAATTGAGTAATCTAAGCGGCTGGGGCCCGGATGCTATTTCTTAAGAGCCTTTTCTGTGCAAGGAAATGTAAAAGGTTTTCTCTCCCTTGCTGTTCTGGAGAGATAGACACTGAATGAAGAGAAAAATGATACATAATAAATTAAATGATGTAGCTGGTCCTTCTGAGGCACAGGATGGTAATGGCTTTAGGGTAAAGGGTTCAGACTGCTTTGTACAACAGACATTTGAAGTCTCCAAGGCCTTGTGCTTTTCATCCAAGGAGCTCTGGTATGCTGGGGGAAAGGTTGCCATAGCAGCCAGTAGCTACAATGAAGGGTAAGAAGAAAAGGTTAATGCTAAATATTTTGCTAACAGCAATATCTGGCTTGTTCTTTGAATTATTTTCCTAAGGACTTGACTTTAAATATAGCTTGTTAAAATTATAAATCAATAAACTGAGGCAGTAAATGAAATATATATATACATATATGGATATGTATGTCTAAGTATCCGTATATGTATGTGTCTGCCTAAGGTTATCTTCATATATTTGCATTAATAAATGTATTTGATATAAAATGAATGAGTCTTCTAAACCTTAAGGGAACTAGTTATTATGAATAGTAAGTTTTCTAAGTGGCCAAGAGTTTGACTCTCTAAACGACAAAAATTATTTCCATGATTAAGTTATTACTTAATAATTTTATATTAGGTAAAAATAGAAAGAAATAACTTATGTATTACACTTGTAACACATATGACAATTATAATTAAGTAATAAATTGTATCGATGTTAATTTCTGCATCTACTGCAGACTATAAGGCCATGAAAGGAAGTAAGTCTGCATTCCCAACAACTCCGTGTTTCGTTTGGAAACATGTTTAATATATATGTATCTTTCCTATCTTTTCTTGGGCTAACTGAATAAATGGATAGAAAAGTGACAAAAAAGTAAGTCTGTCAATTTCTACAGCAAAATTATAAATTAAGAGTTCAGAAGCTAGAATTTCACTTGCTGACTTTTAAAATCCTTTCTAGTAAAATATCCAGACAATTCATTGTATCACGAATACCCTATTATGCATATTTTCTGTATAGAACATGTGCACAGTAGAATCTCTGGACAGAAAAAGAAAAAGGGCAGTGTGCTTTTGAATAGAATCTAGTGATTACAGTGGCAAGAGGACAGATGACATACAAAGGAAAATCAGATACATCAGGATTCCTCCAAACTCATGATGAACTTATGTATATCCATTTGGGTTTTTATTTAAAAAGCATGTAATGAAAAGGATAAACCTGAACAAATTATGTCATCAGTCTTAGATCTACAGAAGGCAAAAATGAATTAATTCTCCTATTCTATGTACATGCAGAGAGTTAGGCATTCTTTTAAATATGCAAATCTATGCTTATTGGCACTGCTATAAATTTAGTTTCCACCCATACTTAATTTGTTCTTCAAAATCTTTATGTCTCCTTTTTATCAGATGTTCTTGTTCTCTGACTTTACCTCAATGAGAAAATACAAGTATTTATATGAAAAAAGACTAACATCCAGGGCTAGCATTTAGAAGTTCATCTTTACCAAGAGATACCTTATTTTTCGCAATCGCATATGAAGAAGAGGTTACCCTATCCAGCCTTTATCTCCATCTGGGCTACAAGGTCTCTTAATATCTACTTCAAATCTGTAACATTAGTTGTCCCCCACACAAATATTCAGCCTTCCCCTCTAATAGTCTATTTCCGTGCCCCACCCCCCACGCCAAGGAATATATGTAAGTCATCTGTTTTGAGTCAACTTTTCTAATTACTTTTATCTGTCATTTAATTTCACATCAGATATAAATTATTCCTGAAAATCTTTATATAAGGTTAAAAAGAGGAAGATAAAAGAATCAGGAAAGTAACTCGGAGATGACTATATAGGAGCTGTCATGGATCACCCCAAGTCTCTCAGAATTGATTTCCCGTGGATGCCACATTCTGCCATGAAGATTGTCTTAAGCCTAGGACAATGGAGGATAACCCCAGAGGAAACAAAAAGCTGCTGTTCTTCACTTAACCTTTTTGCCTTTCCCTTAATTAAAGAAGTTATCTGCCACTACCCAGGTCCTCACCCTGATCCTAGTCCTGAGCCCTTTTGGCTCAGGTGGCTAAAATACTGCTGTGTGGACCATGCACAGCCCAAGGATATGGGTTCATGACCTGGAAAAGGGGTGAAAAAACAAAATGAACAATTAAATAAAGATGTTTCTTCCCACTCTCCTTTCCTTCCTTCCTCCCTCTCTTAAGAAGTGGTCATTTGTTCCCTATCCTCTAGAAAAATATGGTTTGGAAAGATCTTAATCCTCCTTATCTAAGAAATTTATCTCCTTGCCAATGCACTCCAATGCCCCCTGATCCCCACACCCCAACACCACCTTCTCTCTCCCTGAACCCCAGCTCCAGAATGGGATACAAATTGGTCTGCCCTGGCTTCAGTAGGATTTGCCACCATGTACATTCTTCTGTATGTTATTAAATTTTGATTTAATTGCACCTCAAGTTAATTTGTCTAGCCTCTGAAGAACCTCAGAGAAATGGATTTCCATTTTAATGGAAAGAACTAAAAACTTCCAGCAATTCAAATGAAATTCTAGCTCTGAGCACTCTAGTTAATTTATAGATTCTCTTTAGATTTATGTGCTGATTTTACTTCAGTACTTCGGATTTGCACATCAGTATCACAATCTGAATTTTAGCTCCCACTCCAACTATTTACCTAAAATGATTTTCAAAGGTATAAATATTACCCTTTCGGCTCAACCCAGTAGATGTTTTCAATGATCTTTTACCACCTATAACTTTTGACAAATTGACTACTACCTTTAAACTCTTTTCCTTTGAATCGACCTCCTCCTTTTTCCTGTTTTCTTAATTCTTTCCGATTACTCTTTCTAAATATCCTGTATGAATGTTCTACAAATCATACTATTTCCTCACTCTGTTGGTAATTATGTGCTCATGGATTCTGTTCTTGACTTTGTTTCTATTCTCATTTCATATTTCCTCCTCATATATTCTTATTCATATTCATAGCTTTAGTCATCATTAGAGAACTCACGAGTCCTATATTTATGTATTCAAACGTCATCTCTCAGGTTGAGTCAAGAATGACAACTCTGCTGAAGCATTCCTCAAATTTTCCATAAGCACTTCAAACTTAATGTGATCAGATTATTTTTCCTCCTAAAACGTTCCATCTTGGCTAATGATGCTAATATTTCATTAATCCAGGTGAGGTTCCTTGAGTTCTTCTAGATTCCTTTATCTCCTACATCTCTAAGTCAGATTACTGATCAAATGATTTCATTTCCATATTTTATACTTTTATTATTGTATACTGACATCTTGCCTCTCCATTTGCCTGGCCAATGCCAATTAAGACATTTGTTAATTACCCCTTAGGTGATGGCTCCACTTTCAGATCTGCTCCTCTCAAATCTATCCTGTATAATTTACCCAGAAAGAGATTTCTAAAACACCAAGGCAAATATGAAGCTCTCCAATTTGTTACTTCTGTGATTTCCATTATCAGTAACAAAGTGGGTGACACGTAATAAATGCTAAAAATGATGTTTCTATAGTTAGTATTACTGGGTAAAATCACATTAACTTCTAACTCTGGATAAGTAAGTTTTCCCTTTGACCAAAAATTCCTCCTTAATAATATCTCCTTTAGAAGGCTCTGTTACAATCTACATGAGTATAGTAACAGAAATATGATCAGGGACCTTCTTAATACACAGAATGTACTTAGTGCTACTACCTAATGGAACATTCTGGGCCCATAAAAAAGGACATTTGTTACTCTAACAGTCTTAAAAGCTTGTGTCATATCCTCAAAGTAAAGTAACTCAAAGCTGCAGTGATTTTTAGGGCTGTCTTCAAGCAACCAAGATGCTAAGTATGTTTTTTCTATAATATCTCTGTCAATGATGACTGTCTACAGGCACATACTTATAGTATAGTCCTCTGTAAAATGATCCTTTTGTCAAAGGTTCTTACGTTTATTCAGGAAAATTGATTTTTGGAGCTGAAATTCTCCTTTAGGTAGCTGACAATCCAAAATTATTGTATACAAACTAAAGCTTGTGAACACATACATTTCCTAGCTAAACCAGTTTTTCAGTGTTGGTGTTGGAGTTAAAATTCAGACTGCTCTTTTTACCATCATTTCTGGCTTATCTAGAACTCAAGGATGCTGGATTGAGAGACAGGGCATGGGACAAATGCATTTTGATGTAAAGCAAACTGGAAAGAAAAGTTCAAAGAACAGATGCCCTGGGGCAGTCAGGGAGTGCCTGGGAGTGAGGAAGACTGCATTTGAGGAGGCAGCAGGCATTTTCTCTGGTAGTCAGAGAGCCCACCCAGCCTGGAGGTCTCTGACTTTATTTAATTCAAATGTCTTTTTTAAAATGTATGTTCTTTACATTTCTTTTGAGATAGAATGTCTATCTCCCAGTTCCCATCCCTTTGGATTTTGAAGATGTTGTATGTAGATTCAAGTGGCTGCATAGATGACAGCTTTTGACCTTCAGGAAGCCCCTCTGTGACCTTAGAAACGCCTTCTATTTGTTACTTCCAAACCGAGTTGCTTGATCCCTCCCCAGGTGAACAAAATGACCTGCCTCAGTGGCTGGGCACGTGGCATGCCACTGCTGGGAAGGTAATCTTGACAAGTCTTTTAAGCAGCAGCAGCAGCAGCCGCCTGAGACGGCATCTCCAAGTCTGCGACACCTGTTTTCTCTTCCAGACTGGTCATGTCAGAGCTCATGGCAAACAGCACTATCACGGCATTGACTTGTCAGCTCACTGACATTATCTGTGCTCCATCCTCCACAAAGCAGCTGAGAGCATAGTCTGCGTTAGTCAAAACAGCAGCTCTCACACAAATACAAAGGAGAAAAGTGCACCATTGAAGAGATTTCCGAAATCAAATCGCCTGATTTCTAATCCCACTTACTAGCTGAGTGACTGTAATTGAGTTCACCTCTCTAATACTGTGTCCTTATCTCAAAATGGAGTTTATGAGAGAAGCAAACAATGCAGAGAGAATAAATAGCTTCACGCTTATTACATATTAAATGTGCTTTGATCTGAACTTTTTTTGTTTATTCATTTATTCCCTATAAGCAACTGGTTGGTCTCCACTCAGTAATCACACAGTCTTGCTGAGTGGACAAGTTTGATTCTTGTCTTTACAATGGCATCAGACAATGGAGCAGGGGGCCCTCTATTATGGGAGTTATTTTGATATCATTAACTCATTGCTCTATATGCTCAGCATAGCTGAAGCCTCACTGGGGCATAGTTTATTGAGTGAGTCATAAAAGCATTTTGCTGAAATCTTAAGTATTTTTTTTTTTTCCACAAAAACAACTACAGTTATGTGTAATCAAAGCAGGGTGAAGTTATCTTTCCCTTCACTCTGCTGAAAGCCATGAACAGTTTCGGTTTCCTATTGTTATTTTCTCTCTACTTTGTCCTGCATATCCTTTTTATATTTCTTGTTTTCCTCTATTATTCTATTTGATTCCCTTACCTTTTTTCATCTTACCTGTCTGTCTTCATTAGTGAACACTCTACTAAACCCTAAACTTCACTAAAATAATTCTGACTCTTGTAAAATGTGTATCATATCCTGTGTGATCCCTGCTTTTTAAATTCCTGAGTATTTCATTTCTACCATTCAGTCTGATTACAGTGGCTGTTTTTCTTATCTTGACAAAGGGTAAATTTCATTGGCACAAGAGCAGTGTTCCTTTCACCACTCTGTCTACTACACCCAGAATAACTGTCAAATTGGCTTGAAAAGCTGACTCCTAATATTGCCTAAAATCAACAACTAACTACGGTTTATAAAGTCTTCCCTGCCCAACTAATGCAAGAGGTGCCTTAGAGATTCCATTCATCTCAAATCATTCCCCTTTCAGAATATGTGGCTGTCAAGGCAACCTACATTTGAGACCAGATCTTGGTCTTTCAAAATTGCATCTAGTTCAGAAAAGTCCCTATTCGCTTTATCCAACTGTCATATGTCTAAGTGCAAGACATCCTGAACACAGAGGAAGAACATGCCATTCCACATCACGGAATCTCAGAGAGACATTAGTGTTGTTATCGGATATCTTTGTTTCAAAAACAGTCCTCTGAGATGAACAGACAGATTATGAACACCTCCAGTAATGTTATTCATATGAAAGAATTCCAGACCATGATGTTTAGTTCTTACTGGATGAAAGTCAGTAATATTAAGGAAGAAATACGCTGCCCAGATTTTTCTATCAAATATCCTTTTATTGACCCTATAAAGACATTTTCATCCCCTTTTCTGTGACATCTTTCAATATTGGAAAACATAAATGATGTCTCCAACTCATGACGTTATTTCTGATTGTATTCAGAAGACAGTGCTGTCTTCAATTAAGAAGAGCGTCTGCATGCTACAAAATCTTTAACTAAAAATAGTGACTGCAAGAAAAAATTCAGTAGACAGCCCTATTTTTTTCTTTTTCTAGTATAACATGTGGCCAAAAAATAAAATTTCCAAATCATCAACAATAATGAAACTTTGTAAGATCATTTCTTTTCTAATGATAAAGGATGCATAGATGCGTAGCCACACCAGACATTAAAGGTCTTTTAACTAGACTTGTAACTTTTTCTGCTAGGTTGCAGGCAGATAGCTGAGCCACTGCATTTTAATTTGTTAAATGAACAGTCAAAAATAAAGGAGGCTGACACATACCTTTGCAATGTCTTTATTAGCACTGTCTTCTTCCTAGGATATAGTTTCCTTCAGTCTTACCCCAAAGACGTTTTCCGTACCACAAATAGTTTCTGATTGACATTTGAAGTATTTTATTTCATCTCAGATTAATTAGTACACTCTACTGGTACACTGTAGATCATGAAAGTTACCTTGCTGAAGTTCACCAACTATTTCTAGTCCAGGTGGACTTCAGCAAGGTAACTTTCATGATCTAACTTTTGTGTGTCTAAGGTGGACAATGGTAAATTGTCAGACAAAGACTAAGTTGCTCTGGAACAAATAAATAATTCTCTAGGGAGACCGGTGGAACTTACAAATTACTTTTACGCATGACTCATTTTAAGGTAGGTGAGCTAAGTTTATGCTCGATAAGGCAACACAATGACAGCAATGATTTGATTCCAGTGTCCTTATAAACATATAAGGACTAGTGATATCTATGGTTACTTTTACCCTCCAGCTTTCAGTGATTTCTCACACTTATTTTCTTCTCTCTAAGTTCCTGTTCATTCTTTATTTTTGAGTCAATTTTTTTTCATGTCCTATATCCAGGAGTATTACCAACACTTACCCAGTTGCTAGTCAGCCCCAACCTCTTCAAACACTTGAGCCACTTGCATTTTTCTCCTGTATGTATCATTCACTCTACCTAGACATACCTTCCAGGAATGTAACACTTCCCATAGAGATCTAATGTCTATTGTCTTTGAAGAGGAGATTGTCTTTGAAAAGCCTTTGAAGTGAGGCATTATTCCTTCACCCACCACTGCACACCCCACACATCTTCCCAAGTAACTTATGGACTAAATGCAGTTTTCCTCACAAATAGTTCTTCCTGAGGGTAGATGCTATCATGTTTAATTTGTATTCTCAGAATTTAGTCAGAGAAGGGTTTTGATAAATATTTGTTGAAGTAGATATACAAAGTTAGTATCACAAATGTTATCCACTCATCTGCAGACTTGTATAAAATTACTATGAGTTTTTCTACTAGCCTTATTTTAATAAGTATGAGCATTTCTGATAAACCTATGATTAGCATAAATAATTAAAACAAAAACTCACTTACCAAACTAATTTGTGATGCAGCCTCACTTAGTTTATAGCTTTTACTTGCTAGCTGATCTGAGAAAATCGAGAGTCCATATGTCTAGCTATCTTGAAAAGTCATCAGTCTCAGTATTTAGGGGCATTCAATCTATCCTTCATCAGTGAGCTTCCCTGAGCCTGTATTTTCTACATGGAAGCTTGGAATAGCCATTAATTTTGCCATTAGTTTCTGGATCTCATTCTTGGAATATATAATGAATGCATTTGCAACTTAGTGGGGTGAACATTTTGCAATTATGAAAGCAATTAATGTTTCATATTAGAAGAAAATAATCTTTCAAGATTTAGACATTCAATAACAAGAAATTTATGGCTGTGCCTGAGCTAGGACTCAAATCATGAACAACTGAAGTACAAAAAACTTTAACTTATAAAATGTCTTCATCTTCTTTGAGACTAGTTGACATACAACTTTCTCCATGAAAAAGGAAATATTTACTATCTATAGGTATTTTATAACATTAAAATTCTGTTGTAGCTTTTGTAAACCTCCCCTGGAAAATTACAAGTGAGATTAAAAGAAACTCTGACAGCCTGGGGAGGGATTGATAGATGACCTGCCATATTTAAGACAGCCAGCTCTCTGCTAAGGTCAGCCCTTACATACTGAGAGGACAAAAGCGAAAGACAAGGTCTAGGGAGAACAGAAAGCTAAAAGAACAAAGTATGTTGACATCAGTGATTTCCAGCTCTGACCTAAGAGGAAAGACTTCTTTTATGTATGTACGTTTGTATATAAGTGTGTATGTATATACAAAGAGATAAGTGTTTACCTGCAGAGTATTTATACAGACATATATGTATATCTACTATGTATACATATATAGTCACAGAAGAATAATCAGCATATTTTTTTGCATATGTGTGTATATGCTTAAAAATATACAATGTAAAAAAACAATGCTGTGATTATTCTATATTCTTGGCTTATTCTTCCAGGAGATTTTTGCCCCTTACCCTCATTAATATAGTTGACTTTGTACTTAAATCTCTCTGAATGAGTTAGAGTGATACTAGGATCAGGCCAAAATAGATTTTGGTGGGGAGTCACCATTAACAAAATTATCTAAATCAGGATGGCAAGCCTGAGTGCTGTTTTCAAGGCAGCCTAGCAATAAATTGCTCTCTGGGTGTCCGAGCCTGCCAACCACCAGTCATTAGAAGTTCAAGTTTCCATGGATACCTCATCTTGGGTACAGGTGAAATGATAACTCTTCAGAAGCTCTTTGCACAAACATGATGGCTTGGAGTTCAGTGAAGATTATCCTAATTAGTTACCAGAGGGAAGCAGGTTTCTATGAACAGGTTCCAAAGCCCACTTTAATTAAAGGACAAAAAATGATGAGGAAGTGAATTGTGGAATGCAAGATAGTATACTTTTAAGCTCCAGATCTGGTTTTATTGCTCCTCTAATACCATTGACTGATTCCCTGATGTCTAAAACAGTTTTTCAAGGGGGAAGATGTTTGTTTTTTTTTGTTGTTGTTTATTGAGGTTGGGGAAAGTTTCTCTAGACATTTTGCTGATAGATATCTATCATTTTTTGCCTGTTCAAAAGACCTTTTTCCCCTTTTTGAAAAATGTATCCGTATTTTTCTTGGGACAGTTATCCTTTTCTATTTCTCAGCCCAATAATTTTGATGGCATTGATCTTATTTTTGGCTCCAAAGTAAGCAAGTAACCCAGGTTAGGTTATTCAGAGAACCCTTTCTCTATCCCAACTTATTTTTGTAAGACTAGATCTGATCTAAACAAGGCTAGTGACATACCTTCCTGTGAATTTTGATAGCATTGTTTGGAAGTAGTCATGCTTCATACTAGGAATGGCTAAATTTATGAAGTACAAGTGTCTAAGGATTAATCTGACAGAAATATAAGATAAAGAGATAGAGATTCTGATTATATTATTAAGGGCTATGATTCTGGTTGTTTAGAGTCAAGTAACTTGAGTTCCCTAATTATAGGAACTAATAAATTCAATTTATGTGTGTTTTGTTGTTGTTTAAAGTTGTATGTAGAGAAATCCATAAGAACTGAATGGGTTCTGACTAATACAGTTGTCAGGTTCTTATTTCAACAAATAGTAAACAGTGATTCAAAGCATTGCACCTGAGAATCTTTTCTGGCCCCCTGGGGTTAGCAGTGACTAGGAATTCCTGTGGAAAGATGCCACTGTTGGAAACAAAGAAGATACATTTCCAATGACGATATTCATTGGGAATCTGATCCCTGGTGGTACATACTCATATTTTTAATCACATTTCAAGAACTTATGAGGTGGTGTTTGCTTCTAGAAATACATGAAAGTAGACTGGAAGGAAAAGAGAAAATAGTTTTCTGGGCACAGCAGAAATTGGTGAGCAAGACTATATATTTCTTCCTCTCCCCCATCTTACGTGACTTAGAAAGTGACTATATCTATGATTGCTTGTAAAGTATAACCAGATCTGTAATAAAGGTAATCCATTTCCTAGAGACTGAATGTCTTCTGAACCACAGAATATGGTGCCATGCTCAGAGCTAGGAGCCTGGGGAAATGAACCTTTGGGAAGGGGCAGAGTGAAATAGTATACTGCAGTAACTCCCATACCGATTTCTACAGATTTAAGGCAAACATGCTAAAATTCCTAGATTTTTTTGTGGTGTAGGACAGTTTTGAGTAGAAAGTAAAATTTCTGATTTGTCATTCAGATTGTTCCAGAAAGTTAAGTATTGGTATCTGAGGACTGATATGCAGAGAGTACTGGATAAGAAAAGGAAAGAAGTGAAACTTCCCAGTGGGGTTGCCAATGATATTCTTTATGACCACTTGCACACTGAAAGACAAGCAAATAATAGAGTACAGGTAACTCAGGTCATGATCATTACAAGGGTCAGTCTACAGGCTGGTACACAGAGAAGTCAGAGCCCTAAAGGCAGAGCTTTCTTTCCAGAAAGGAGTGGATAAACAAGTCTTCCATATTTCCCTCCCTTGCTACCTATATATAGGTATGTGTATATATATATATATATATATATATATATAGATTTCAGTTATGCCTCTATGTTAACTGTTCAATACAGTCTTCTCATTCAAGTACAGAGGCTAAAAATAGGGAAGAAAATAGGAGGAAACAGGAAAAAATAGAGATTTAACCTACTATTACCATCAGTTTTAATTTCATTTTCAAAGAAAGAATCAAGTGAAGAGGGAGAAAGAAGTAATATAAAATAAAACATAATATTTCATACATGGTAAATATAAAAAAAAAAAACACAAAACAAACATCCCTAGTCCTTTTTTTTCTGTTTCATGGCAGAATAATGTAAAATTCAAATGAACTACAATCTGGACACAGAATACACACTCTAACATGGAGTTGCTATTATTTCTGGCAATTCTTTTCAGAACTATCATTTTGCTCCTGGACTGTTGATTTAAACCACACAAAATAAAAGATTTTTTGAATGTTCTTTGATATTCTTTCATCCATTTTTTCTGTACCTGATCTTCCTTTAGCTGGAAGTACCTTTTATTTCATTCTTGTTACCCTTAACAAGCAATAATCATATATCAAGACAGAGATAAAATGTTGGTTTCACTGTGATGATGCCATTCTTGATCCATCTAAGATAAGTTCAAAACTTCCCTTAAGTACCTTATGCATGGTTATTACCTATGATAGGATTGACCATGTTTCTGTCTGTTATTCTTTCTTATTGATTTAGCATAAAGTAAAACTCTTTGAAAAAAATGGAAATAGCTTAGTATAGTGGTTATATGGAGACATTCTTACACATAGGTGTTCAAAATAAAATCTTACAGACATAAATTCAGATTCTTTTTCAAATTCTGATTCAGTAACTTACTAGTTATGTGACACTAGGCAATTTTTTTTACCCCTGAGTCTCAGTTCATCATTCACTTATTTTTATCCATAATTCACTATTGTACTTATTATATAAGTGAGTATAGTGAGTGTATATATATCTTAAATGTTTACTAAAACAGTAAGTGAATTGATCTGAACAAATACATTGAAGAAACTAATACAATCTTCATCTTGAATAAGGGGAAAATGTCACTAAACAATTTGCAAAACTATTTTCTTTTTTTCAAATGGAATTATGATTTATCTGTTGAAATTTCACCAAATTAATGGAAACTACTAGTATTTGGTGCTCACTGACTGATAGTAATGCTGTCCTAAATATATTCCCTCAATCAAAATAAGTTATATTGAGGTAAAAGAATTGTATTGACCTTTCAAGTGAGGCAGAAATTAGAAATATTGACATATTTCCCTTTGTAACCTTTAATATGACTGTCAGACCATGTGTAACTTGTTGACATGGCATTTATCCTAGGTCCAAAGAAATACAAAACAGTTAAAATAGGGTCACTGCCTATGATGGCAGAAGAAATATTATAGAGGTTAGTCAAGAAATAGAGATTGAAGGGAACTTGGAAGTTATCCAGTGAAATAACTTAAGATCTCCACAAGTTAAGGGACTCACCCTAGGTCACACAGCAAATTAATATTAGATCTGACCCAACCCCCAAGTTTTCTGGCACCATGTTCAATTCTTAATGAGTGTTTCTTAGTGAGTGTTTCTTCTTTCTTTGGAATTGCTTCTTGGAAGTACATTTCTTTGGGCAGAGAAAATTCCTGATACTGTCCTCTATGGTAGTCTTTTGATCTTACTACCTCCCTCAAAAAAAACCAAGTATATTCCTTCTGGATTTCCTTCCTTCATTCCCATACATAACATGCTTAACCACACAGAGAAATTTCAGCAGGGCCCACACCTCTCCAATCATTTGTTCTTTAATACAGAAATCCTATAAATGTCTAGGCCTTTAGGTATTAGAATTCTGCCAGATAAAAATTTTCAAACATCCAGGTTCATTTGACAGATTGCATATGAACCCTCAATCCTTTGAAACCATTATTTTGCTTTTCTGTGGTTATCACTCCTTATATTGCCTATAAGTGATTTATATCCTTATATATCTATCCCATAACCAGCTCTTTTCACCACCTAAAACAGAAGATGGACTGCCCCTCTAGTTCACAATTAAAAGAAAGAACCAATGATCTATCATCAAACTCCCTATTGAAACCTTAGTTCCTTTTAGCTTTGTTTATAGGAGTAGAAAAATGCCCTTTCTTCCAAAGTCAATTCTTCCAAATGTCCTCTGGAAATTTTCTTCTCCCATTCCTTCTTACCCTTAACTTTTTCTTTCTGCCTTCTTTTTTTCACCAAATAACTGTGGAACTGTATTTTCAGTGTTTGATTTTTTTTTTTCCCTGAATGACCACTTATTCCCTCTACTCACCATCTAGTTTCTCTCCATCCTTTTACACTTCGATTTGGTCCAAGAATATTCCACAGTCATATTCCATTTCTAATTCAACTTACTAAAATTAGTCATCTGAGTCATTTCTCCACCTACACTGTTCTGACAAAAGAAAACAATTACAAATAAAGAGAAATATCATGTATGTGGATTAGAAAACAATATTGTTAAACTTTTATATTTGCCAACACCAAATGATATCTGCAGAGTCAATGAAATCTCTATCAATATGAATGGTGTGTTTTTCAGAAATAGGTTAACAACTCATCCAAAATTTTTTATGAAATCTCAAAAGATGCTGAATAACCAAAACAATCTTGTAAAAAAATAAAAAGACCCAGAGGTCTCACACTCTAGATTTCAAAGCTTACTATAAAATTACTGATTTAGTTGTTCACCTTGAAACCAGGGTTTTAAAGAGATATGTCTACTCACAATTAAAGCAGCATTACTCATAATAACTAAAAGGAGAAAACAACCAGGTGTCCACTGATGAATGGGTTATATTAGTTATGTTCCTACAATGGAATAATATTTGGGATTTCAGAATAATCTTCCCAGGTGGTCTTAAAACAACGTCCTGGGCCTCAACCCTGGATCCAGCCTCATAATGGAAATCTTCCCTTTCCCAGGATGCATATCCCTGTATGGGGAGGTGGCTAACTGGTGGTTTTCTGTGGAGGATGAAGCATGGGGGATAGTATACAGTGCTTGGATATGGAGTAGAAAGGCACTTGAGATGAACAAAGTCAAATTGAAAAGAAAATTGACAACTTGACCTTGGAATTTCCAGGGATAATTCTACTTTTGAACTGACCTACTCATTATTATTATTAGAGGCAGGTCTTCTTGTGCACACTCTCCTGACAGTTATTTACTCTATTTTAAAATTCTTCCTGTATGTAGTGGTTCTCACATCTATTGCCTCTAGCCATATTCTCTCTGTTCACATCCAAATCTGAATTTCTCATTGCCTTCTAAATATATCCACCTGGATTTCTCCTAGTCTCTAATTCAATATGTCTAAAAATGAATTCAGCATACTTCTTTTCCACAAAAGCATGTTGTTTTCCATTCCTTTGTGTTCCTTTACCTTATTAATAGCAAAGCAACTGCCTAGTGATTCATCGTAGATCTGTATTTCTCATCAGACCCCAACAAGCAAATCAATTATTAATCAAGTCCCATTCCATCCCAGCAAGCCTAAATGCAAGATTCAAGAACTACTGTGATACAAGAACAAAAGATAATTATGGATTATTAAAGCTAGCTAAATATTTGTCCTTCTATGTAAGCTATTGAGACAAAACATATAAAGTATGAAAGGTGCTTATAGCCATGAAATAACTATCAGGACCAGTTAGAAAAACAAAGTAAAAACAAGTGTTCCATTCAGAGATGTCCATCAGGACTAACAGGGTTCAGGACATGCTACCCCAAAACACAACACCTTAGCATGCTGGATATTTATAGTCAAACTATTTCCCAGTGCTATCAGAGAAAATGACCTCTTCTAACTGCATAGGTGATGTAGCTAGGTCATTTTCTCTGACTAAAGGATTGAGAAAGCAGCAGAAGCAAGGTCATCTCCCCCCAAAAAGGTCATAAAGTCATCTCTGAAAAGTGCCCTTCTCCTATAGAAGAAGAAAGAACATCCTTGACTCCAAAGACAAAGGGATACTGGAGAAGAATCCAATCAGATTTGGTTAACTTTCCCCAATTTGCTACTCTCACTAATGCTTCTTAACCTGTCATCCTTCCACAACTATCCATCATCATAAAACTTAGACTCAGCTTTGTTGCTTTGGGTCTTCATTTCCTTATGAATGCTCTCATGTGATTTAAAACGTGTATTAAATATATATGTATGATTTTCTTCTGTTAATCTGTTACTTTAATTTTTAGACACAGCAGGTTACCCTAAGAGGGTCGAGGAAAACTTTCTTCCTCCACAGAACATAACACTGATTTTGCTAATAATCCATAAGCAATGGTTTTCAGTAAAAGGGTTGAGAGAGGGAGAATGGAGTAAATAGAATGATGCTTCCATTACCTTTGGGAATTCTTTTACATATGTCGTCGACATGTACTAGAACTAGAATGAATTGGAGCCATGGGTTTGGGTGAAGGGGCAGAGAGGATAGCAAACCTGTATATATTTAAAATTCTCCTCCGTTTTGATACAAGTTATCCTTTGATGGGAGCCACATAATTAGGCAGTGTTTAAAAAAAAAGCCTGTGTTTTAATGCACAGTAAATATCTGTTCATCCAAGAAAAAGTAAAATTGCTTTTAAACCCCTTCTGTGCAACGTAAAGACTAAATATTGGCATTTTCTTAATAAATATTTATGTGCATGTAAATAAGTAAAAGTCTGTAAAATTCCTGATATTATGAACTGATCATAAAATTTGAGGCAGAACCAATATCTCTGACTCACTGGAAAAAAATAGATTGAAAGGAAATCAATTCAAACCAAAAGTAATGGAAGGGGCTTTTTGTATATGCTTGGAATAAATGATAGAAATAGAGCAGTAGCACTGGGAAATAGTTTAAGACTATAAGAAATAAAAAAAAAATGATGAATCAAAAGTACTTTTATTCAAGACTTAGGTGTACCCTTAGCCTCCTTGAAGTAAATTTTTCATAGGCTATTTATCTAATGCCAGATCTGTGCTATATGTGAGATCAACAAAATTAGATAACATTAGATATCATACCAGCCCTAATGACTCTATATCTATTATATAATGATGATGATTACTATGAAGGATAATAGCATGACGCTTTAATGAATATAAAAATTTGAATATATCCTGTCAAGGAGGAGAAAAAAAGAAACTTGAAGGAGTAACAATTGAGCATAGAGAAGATGGAGGAGCTGGCATTACTAGATTTAGCATGTCTATCTCTGTAACACAGAATCTAGACTATTTTAACAAGTAAAATAGAGAACAGTGTTTTGAAAGACTCAGAGGAAAATCTTTCATTTTACTTGTTTTTTCTAAATTCTAAGGGCTATACAAAAGTTTTTAGAAAATGGTAGAGTTGGCATGAGTGAGAAAGTAATGGAATTGACAATTTTACCAATGTTGTAAAAAGCAATTAATCTATGTCACTAGGAGTCTATATGTTAGCACTTCTTTTAAAGAAAGTTAAAAAGATATTTCCAAGCCCATAGAACTTAAGAAGAGGAAAGTAATTCAGACCATTTAAAAAATGATTTTTCTCCCTTACCCTTACATTTCAATGGCTTCTATACTTCTGTGTTCTAAAATGGTAGACTCAGTGGTAGGGGACTGTATGTGTGTGTGTTCCTCTTCTAACTGCATAGGTGATGTAGTTAGGTCATTTTCTCTGACAGTATCTAATAATTTGACAGCACTGGGAAAATATCTAAGAGGCCAGGAAGAGGTTTTTCTCTTCTTTTTTTTTCAGAGAATAACATGGCTTTCTCTGACCCCAAAATTGACGGTATTGGTCCGCTTTCTGTGAAAGCCATGGCCTCAGCTAAAAAATAAAATAGAGCACAGAAATGCCACAATTATCTTTTTTCCAGACAGCTTCTTTGTAGTACCGAGATACCTGGTCAATCAGTTAACCAGACACTTCTCAAGAGTGTAAAGTGATTAGCATATTAGCCACCTGCGCTATTGAACACCACATTGCTATAGACTTATCCATTTGTTTATTCATTTTTAATGTCACCACTGAAGTATTAGAAAAAAAAAATGAGATTTCTAGCTAGATGCGTTATTCTTATATTAGCTTTCCCACTAGTAAAACATTTTTTGAATGAGAGCCCTAGAGTAGATTCTGAAATTTCATAATCTTTAATATGTAGCGACAGAATCACAGGCACCATTAAAACCATAGGTCTGTTTTTCTAATCCTTTTATAGAGAAGAGTATGATAGTCAGGAATTAGACTTCAAATTGTATTGTTTTAAGTACGTGTTTTGTTCTCATTTATATTTTTCTCATTGCAAAAGAAATGAGAGATATAATATGACTCCTTTTGGAGAAGACCAACTTATGATAAAGTCAGGATAGATAAGCTAGGTTATGTTGAAAAAGCACAAGACTCTAAATCTCAATGTCCCCAAATGACAAGCTGTTCCATAGGCTAAGTGTGTAACCCAGATTGCTTGAAGACCCCGCTCAATTTAGCCACTCAGAGACAGTCTATTAGAAGAATAACCATTTCTAATAATATTAGTCACCATATTTGAGAGAAAAAAAACAATTAAATGTTTGAACTGGAAGTAATATAAATCATCCCACTTATAATTCACTCACCAGAATCAATCACCTGTCTCCACACAAACGAAAAAAAACTATGAAAAGCAAATTTTCTATGTGTCAAAAGGCAGAGATCCAGGTATATATTACATACAGTATTAATGACCTCCTTGCTCTCTTAGGAGTGAAGAGTGATTCAGGACTAAAACAGATTTCTAATAGATATCTATGAATTCCTCTTTGCTTGATTCCCCAAAGACAGTTTCTGGGCAGAAGAAAACACACACACAGACACACACAAGCAGACACACTCATAGTTTCTTTTCTTTTTCCTGCTACTACTCAGTAGAGAAATTAATGGATAAATAAAATATTTAAGGTACCAAATTGATGATGAGAACATGAGAGATGCTTTAAAAGCTCAAACGTGGGTTAAGCTTATTTTAGTAATAAAAGTGAACTGATGCCAGTACACAAAATTACATGTGGGGTCAAATGTAAAGCAGAAACAAAAAGGAGGGTCACACGAACAGAGAAGAAAGACTGTATTAGAAAGAATGAATTCTGAAGACAGGTAGCTCCAGGACTGACTTAGGCAATTGTAAATATATGAAACGCTGGAAGAGATAAAGTCAAAAGGAGAGAAAGGAGTTAAGGATAAGGAGAGACAATAATTTATATTAGACTATTTCATTCTTTCATTTATTCAGCAATTACTTTCTAGTCCCCTGATATATGCTAATGACACAGCTGACCCTGGACACAAGATATATGAGTGGAGCCCAGTTTTTACATAGAACTCTCCGGCTCATCCAAGAAACTTCGAAATTATCATCATAATCTTTAACCTCCATTGACTACTTAGCATAATTTCATTCTATGTGTTCACTGAAAATTACACAAGTAGAAAATGTCTTTTTTTAGTGATTCTTATCAAATACCTTAATTTTCCACTAACAACATGAGATCATACCATTGTCACACCCATTTACAGAAAAGGACATGGAGGCCCAGAGAGGATTAGTCATTTGTCCGAAGTTCCAAAGTAGAGTCTAGATTCAAATCTAGGGATTCTGACCTTCTATTGATTACAAAAAAATAGTAGACCTAAATCCTATGCAGGAATTTAAGTGTCATGAGAAACCACAGGGAAGGGATTAAGAATGGAAGTGACATCATCAGAGTTACGTTTTCAGAAAGATCAATGCATGTGTTAATAAACCTTAAGGAGCCTACAGTAGAAAAAATGAAAAAAGGAATGAAGGAATTTATTGAAGTATTTTGAAAACAGGTGAAAGTAGTGTGGATGGGGTGGCAGTAGAGGAGGTGGTAGGAACTGGTCAGATTGGGAAATATTTTTAAAATATTGCCCACAGAATGCATTTAGTTTAGAAAAGAAAATAAAAAAGGATTATTCATAGTTTTGTGGCCTAGTTAACTGGGTGAATTCAATTCTAGTATTTGGGCATTAAAATATAACTCTTTCATACAGTATAATGTAATATAACCACTAACTACAAATTAAAATAATCATATATATGTAAAATATATTTCATAAAATGATTGTCAATGCATAAAGGCTTCAAATTTATCTACATTTATTTTATTGAGCCTCACACTTGCAAATTAGCTTTCAAGAAAATGTGTCTTTTTGGTCTGTCACATAACTATCCTCAGGAACTTTGTTATTCAGAGCCCTCATGCTGTCTGTGACTGACTGCTGTACATTTAGAGCAAAGACACAGAGAGGGACTGAAGTATACATGTACTGTAAAATCATACAATTAAGCCCTTAGTTAATTAGGCTGGACTTCTCTCTTTAGCAGTCAGAACAGGAATTATATGTTCATTTCCTCTCTCATAGTATCACCAAGAAGAAGAAAAGAAATCTTTGCACAAAATATGGGAGCTCCAGATGGTGACTTTCCATCAATTAAGAGAACAGATCATTTTAGTTAACCCTTGGAAATCTTACCGTCATTCTCTTTTTTTGATCTAGTAACTCAGTAAAAGATCCTAGCATTGATTACTAATTATTATTTACATATGAATGTCTCAAACTTTTATTGAGGATCTTTCCTAAAGAGATGGACACTGATTCAAACTGATATGACATTTTCTTGGTCAACACTTTTAATATATTTTGAAATAAAAGCAATATAAACACATATATTTACCTCACATTTCTAGAAATCATTTTATTTTAAGAATTTCCTCATCATCATCCACCAGCCACCATTAACAGAGCTGATAAACTTCCCTTGATACCTGTATCCCTTTCTCTTCAGCCCTAGATGCTAAATATTCTACATATTTTTAAGCATTCCAAATATCTAAATCAGACTGGCCAATTTCTTATTTCCTGTATTTTCCTTACCTGTTTTGGAGCATTATAATGCTATTGAGTGCTTCCACCAGAAAATGGTCAAAGAGCACACACAAAAAGGGAACAGTACATTTGACTGCTTGTCAGTCAGGCACTGGAAAACAAAAAAAGATTTCCTTTGACAACAGACTGGTCATGATTCATACAATCTGTGGACAGCACCTTCAAAGCATTTCCCAGATCTGACCAGTTCCCACCACCTCTTCTACTGCCACCCTGATCCAAACCATCTTCACCTCTTTTTTAAAATATTTCAATAAATTCCTTCTTTCCTTTTTCTTCTACTGTAGTCTCCCCTAAGGTCTATTAACACATATATTGATCTTTCTGAAAATGTAGCTATGATAATGTCACTTCCATTCTTAATCCCTTCCCCATGGCTTCTCATGACACAAACTCCTGCATAGGACTTAATTAATAGTGTAAGATATAGAGTCAGAATCCTTTGATTTAAATCTAGACTTTAGAACTTTGTACAAATTACTGTCTCTCTGAGTCAACATCATTATCTATATGTAGAAATGATAATAGCACTATTATTTCTTGATCTACATAACACCCCTCACAAAAACTATTAACATAATCTACACATATTGCAAAAATAAGTTTGACTAAGATCTGTTTCTATTCCAAAGAATAAAGAATAAATTAATACACACTGACTAAGACAGTCTTCATCTATTCTCACACTGACTAAAATTTTGATAGCCTTCTTAGAACTATAGGCACCCAATCTCCCTTTCTTATAGTATTTAATTTAGAAAATTTTGCATTGTAAGTTAATTTTCTAGCTCTCTGTCATGTGCATATTCTACAAACCAGGGATATCATTCTTAAGGACCTGGGAACGCTCTTTGAAATAAAATAAGTAGGAAAGATAGAACTCATGTTTCCCAATCTCTGAGAGAGGTTAGGAATGTATCTTCAACAAAAGATAATTAGCAAACCCAGATCACCTAATGTAGTGACTCAATTACTTTCAATAGCATCCCAATATTGTTTTTCCATCAGTTTGCAGAGCACTTAAAAAAGTTCCACCTTTTGTTTCATTATAACTGAGTTCAATTTCTCCTGTTGAAATAGTTCTGATAGTCTTCCTTTACATTTTTAATAAGCATCCATTCTAATTTTTTGCCATGAAAGATGTGGTAGAAATTATACACATTATTCCCATCCTACAGAAGTGATAATCTGCTTAATAGAAATAAAAATATACAAAATGATTCAAAATGATTAGTGAAAAGGTAAGAGCAATAGAGATTCTCTGACAGAAGTCAAAGTCAATGTGCTTTGGAAATAGTCTAGAAATAAGATCAGTAGTTAACATCCACATGAACTCAAATGTAATATTAAACAAAGCATCCTAGCTTCCCTAATGACTACTCTTTAAGTTACTTAATACCTGTGTATCCTGGGTTGCTCATCCATGAAATGGGAAGAATAGCTGATTGAATTATAATAAGAAAATAGTCAATTATTGAAAACTTATGATGGTGGCACATAAGTTCTAAATATTTACATGTATGAAATCATTTCTCATAACTCTAGAAAAGACTAAATTAATAAATCCTAATAAATCTTTTCACTGAAAGTTGTGAGAAATGACTTAATATTTTATCACTGTCACACATGAAGAAACTGAAGCACAGAGATAGTGAAAAACTAAATCAAGGTTATTACCTCTTAAATGGCTGAACGAAAATGAAAATCTAAGCACTATAATGCTCACGTCACTAAAATAATCTGTGAAAGTACTTTCACTGGAAAAAAAAGTCAAAAAATAGGGGAGGTATAAAAATGAATGTCCACTCAAAAAAAGGAAACATTAGGATTCTGAGATTTCTCTGATTTTATGCATTCAAGTATGGGGGATAATAAACTCTGTAGATTATACTTTCCTGATATTTCTTCCAGTTTCTACAATTCAAAAGAATACAAATCTGGTGTCTGTCTTTTCTATTTTTTTAAAATTGTGTTTAAGTATATACATTCTTGGATCAGAAGCATCATGTCTCAGTAAATTTTTCCTTTAACATACAGAGAAGGACAGATGGGAATTTCTGCCTTCTCTCCACTGAAAGTAAAGGAGAAAAATCCTTGGCACTGTGACCCTGTCCTTTTGTTGACACTGCCTGACCAACGGCTTGTAGCAGTGGTTTGGATATTTCCCTGAGAGCCTCAGCAGCAGCTATTCTAAAGGTCAGATGTATGCTCCACACATCTGTCACCATCCCCCCGTGATTTTCAGGCATCAGAGAGATGGTGGAACTGAGCTAGGTTATTGATAAATATTGGGAGTTGTGTATGAAAATGTATTCATGCATACAAACTACAGATTTGGGGGAATTTCCGTTCTCGACTTTCTGCCTCTCTTGCTCATTGATTCTCAGTTATTTGCATGCTTCTTAACACATATTCTGCAGGACAAATGACGGGAGAAATCTATGTAAACTTAAAATAATTCCAGGATAGTTATAAGCAAATGTCTGACAGGGCAGTGCTAGAAATGATAAACCTCTATGTCAATGTTTGGTTCTAGGGCAATGGGTAATCTTCCTCTCTTTTTTGCATTTTTCTATCCTTAGCATCTTTTTTCCCTAATGAGCAACTTTTTCTTTTATTATTCTTAATATTTATAACACTTAAAATTTATTAACTGTATACTTCAAGTTTTAGACAGTTAGCTATTCAATATCTTTCAAATCATAAGCAAAACATACACTTTCTTTATATGTTCAATATTGATTTTAGTTGGATACAAAGGATTGGATCAGACTTAGAATTCTCGAAGACAATATTTGATAATTAGTCCATTGCTCAAAACTTTGTTCCTATAGTTTATTAGTAGCATTAATAATTATAAATTATTGCTTATGTATTATTGATTACAAATATTTTATTGGGCATCTAATATGCTACTAGTCCTGAGATTTTTTTCTTTATTTTCTTTGAGGTAACACTGATATACCACATCATATTAGTTTTTGATGATGTGCAGTCCTGAGTTATTTTACATACCATACTTGGTGGTAGCAAAATTGTTAATACCACATAGCAAGTACGTCTACCTACTTTTTTAAACATATATTTATCACATGTAATTTATTTTCCTTTCTATATATACATACCTACATATGTGTGTTTGTGGCTGCCTGACTAGCAAAATAACATACACACACACATATATATATGTATATATATATATATATATATAAAATACAGCAGTTTATTATCAAACTTAAGGCAACTGAGAAATTTAGATAGAGAAAATAATAGCATACAAAATCACAAAAAGTTATACAGACTAGAAAGTACATGTTTTAAGAATAGTCTTAGATTTCTGGAGCTCACTGCTTATACGGTGAGTCACTGGAACTAAAAGTAGGTAAGCTCTAGCATTTTTGGTTTTAAGACCAAGCAGTGTGGTCATTAAGAGAATACAAATGCCTCAGTACAAGACAGAACCCTAAAATAAGTCACAAGAGAAGTGGAAAGTTCTAATTCCTGGGTCAAAATATATTGTCAGAGATAGACATAAAACAGGCCAGAGCATTTCTAGGGAACCTGGAAAGGAAATAAATGATCATCAGAAGTTAATAACAGAAGAAAGTGAGAAATAGGAAAATTTTTGATGGACCCAGTCACACAATCACTCATAGGCAGGTAGAATGGCCAAGGTTTCAGGAATCCAATTTGCACTTTAAAAGCCTATAGATGCTTGTGTTTGAAATCCTACTTTTGTTGTCATTATTAGTGATTTCATAAGCAAATAATTTTGCTCATTCTGATACCATAAATGGAATTACTTTTGTACATGAAACATGAACATATAACTCAAAATACTAACGTTGCGAAGATAGTGAGGAGAGAGTAGTTTGGAGTAGCTGGAGAAGACCACAGGAACTGAACATAGGACATGGGCAGAAATGGACAGAGTGGGGAGTGAAAAATTCAGGTGAGGAAAATTATGGGATTAAGATGTGAAAGAAGCAACAAAGGGATGTCAGCTATAAGGAAGTATACAGGAATGAGGTTTGTTTTTTTTTTAACATGAGTTAGTCCCAATTATATTTAGACTGCATAATTTTAAATGTATTTCTGAACACTAATGGCAAGAATAAAAAATGTAATGATTTTTATAATTAAAATGGCCAAAGTTTTGCTAAGTCTTTTAACATTTTTGACCTTAAATTAGAAAGAAAGATTAAGGCAACAGAGCATTATGGTTCATGATCTTGGATAGTGAACTTGTATCTACTTAGGTTTGGACCACATTTTTGCTATTTTCTTTGTGCTGCCAGGCAAATTAATTTTCTTTTAGCTTCAGTTTTCCTTTTGTTAGAATAAGAATGATAGAAATTCTCAAGTTCATAATACAGAATGAGATCAATTTCCAATATTATTGCATGTTGATTAAGTACGAAGTCTCAAACAGGAAGCATTTACTAATAATATCATTACTGTTAATCCAACAAAACAGAGAAACTTTTAGGAACTAAATAATTAATGTTGATATTTACTATGATTCACTGCTTTTTCTGTCAATAAAAATCCTAAATATCCTCATCACTCATTTTAAATCTTACATCTATCATTAACTAGCATTCTCTCAAATACCTTAGTAATCATTAATCTCCTTTAAATTATCTTAGTATTTTTAGAAAGTTACACAACATTTTAATAACATGAATTAAAGAATATAGAATATTCTTTGAATGCAAACTTATCTATGATTAAAAACCCTTCTCTGTCATTTCCTAGCCATCTATTATTAGTCAAGTAGCTATAATTGATCAAATATAAGGTATTCCCCAAGTTCTAAATGAGATGTATAGTTTTGAACTTACATAATGAGTGACATATTTGTGCACAAAATTTAATTTTAAATTTAGTAAAATACATTTTAAATGTTTATTGATTAAAATAAAATTTATATTTAATACTCTTCTCATTTTATAAAAATTACTTGGGCCTCATAATCATGTTTGACATCAATATCTCACAAATAGAGGCCATTTTAAGGCATCCAGCAGTGTTTTCCTGTCTAGCTGAGACACTGTACTATGTGAACTTTAGAAAGATGCTGTCAGAGGAAATTAGCACAGTGGAATGTTCTTTTTCCACTTGTCTTGTAGGCATAGCTGTGACTTAAATTACTTACTGTATTTTTAAAATGATCTTCACAGGTCTTATTTATTATTTGGAATTGTGAGATTACATTTTCAGTAATCATTAAATCCATGTTAAATTTGTCAGCCTCTTTTAAAGAAAAATGTAAAACCAATTCTATTTCTATAAATACTTAACACCAACTATTATTAAAGTTGTTTCAAGCTAGGTGTCTTCCTCATATGTCATTTTACTGTATACAATAAGTCAATGGAGAGAATATTCTAAAATTTACATGGGATAGTTTCATATTTGAACATATGAAGAGCTTACCTTTCTTGGACATTAGCAGTGTCACTTTAAAATGGTAATCTGTCTGTATCTATAAGTTATTAAACTATTGGCTAAATAAATCAGATAGCATATAAGATACATGATATAATATATAACACATTTTGTGTTCTTTTTATATTTTAGAATTATGCAAAGTCATAGTCATCATAAAGAACACAGATGCCCACATAACTGGCCCAAGGCAATGCAGCTAAAATGAGAATCCAAGTTTCCTAAATCTATCTTAGTTTACTCTTGAGTAAGCAATTAAAAATAACTTTCTAAACTTTAATGTACTATGGATGAAAGCAAATCATTTCAGACCTAGATTAGTGGAACAGTCATTTGTAGCAGATTTTTTAAACTGGAAAAAAAAAGGATGAATAGCTCAGATCAATGACTGGCAAATTGTCCCAGAAACATACTTGTAAAGAGACTCAATATATTGACAACTATTTCATCTAAGTAGGACTTCATTTGATAGTTGTTGATTCTTACTAGTATAAGTTTCAGTGTTTCTAGTACATAGAGGATCTAAATACATTCTAATCTTGTTTGACATCTTCAATCAGAAGTTTTCTTATCAAAATGTTAGATATGTGCCATTCATGTGTACTATTATCTACTTAAGACCTTTACAATTTGCCTTGTTATTTCAGAAACAGATGTTTATTAGAGAGGTATAATGTAGCAATGTAACATTCTTCTAACTACTTAGTATACTGGTTTCTAACAGAAAATAACTTCTCTTGTTAAAATATACACAAATATCAAAAATACATATATTAAAATATGAATGTATATTTAGTTAAATATGCTTGCTATTCTCTGCTAGTTCACATAGTAGAGTTTAGGAGCATATGTTTGGCTACTGGATTCCACAGTTAAGTCTCAGTACTGACAATCATCCTATTTAATCCTACCATTTCTGTAGTATTTATCACTAGTCTTTTACGTGGTGCCTTTGTTATAGTCAGTTAGAGTTCCTCATTTCCACTCACACATCCTTATAATTCTCAATGTTACGACTTTGTGTTACATCTGAAAAGCCTATCACTTTCCTTCCCATCTATCAAATTGTCTAGTTTTTCGATCCAGTTGTCACTCCAGAGAACTTCCCTAACATCCTATATTGTTTTATTCTCTTCCTGTTCAAAGTTTATACAGCTCTTACTATCATACTGGGTCGCCATAAAATTTCAGAAAAGAATGAAACCCAAGAGCTCATGAAATTGATAGATAGGAGGACTGGATCTTCAAAGGGCAAAATAAAATTTCCAGATAAGGGGAATGTTTATTTTAGCTTTTGTTGCCTGTGCTTTTGGTGTCTTAGCCAAGAAATCATTGCCAGACTAATGCCAAGAAGTATTTTCCCTGTTTTCTTCTAGGAGATGTATAGTACCCAGTATTACATTTAAGTCTTTAATTCACTTTGTAAATACTGTAAATATTAATATATATAATCTAAATAAACAATAGATTATTTAAGAGTGAGGTTAGAATTCCAATCTTAAAGTAACTGAAAATATTGTATACCTTTTGTTTATATGGGTTATAAATTAATATTTCCATATCATAAATTATAATTGAGACTTTAAAAAATTCATTAATACATTTTAGGTAATAGCAAATCCTATTAAATGTTAATTTAGATGATTTATGTAATAAAATAACTAATTTCAAAGACAAAAAATACTTGGTGAGAATAGTATCATTTTTTACATTTTTACATACCCACCTGGCTTAAGGGAAGACATGTAGCTCTGTAGCTGAGAATCTGTGGGGAGGGAGAATCTGGCCCCCAACATCACAAGAAGCTACAGTGTCTGTGCTCAGGAGAGCACAAAATATCTATTTAGGAATACCACCCTGCATTGGAAAGCTATGGTAAGTATTACCCCCCGCAGGGATTTACACAGCTTACCAGGGTTAATTTTGAACTTGCTGAACACAGAAATTTTGAGCTAACTAAACATAGAAAACTGCATAAAGAGATTCAGTCTTGCAGAGGAACGATTATCATATACGGCAAAGTAAAACTGCAAATGACAACAACAAAAAACTACTCAAGGCTGCTAGAGAAAAGGAAACAACAAAGGTACGCCCATTAGACTATCATCAGATGTCTTGGGAGAACCCCTAAAGCAAAGAATAGAGTAAAACAACAAATTCAAAATGCTAAACGACAAAAGCTACTAGCAGCAATACTCTACGCTACAAAACTATAATTCAAATATGATGGAGAAATAAAGTTTCATAAATTATTTTTTTTAAAGTTAAGCCTGATATTATAAAATTCTTAATGGGTCATAAAACAGGGAAAATAAAAACAAGGTCCAACCAACCCATGAAAATGGTGATAGAAAAGGAAAAGCAGAAACAAAGATAGGACAACAGAAAAGGACAACAACAAAACAATAAAGGGGGAAAGAAAATCATGGTATCTATATGAACATATAAATATGATATGTCTGCTCATATAGTACTATCAAAGCTGTAAAGATAATGATAATCCATATGACAGTCATAAGACCTAATCCTAAAACAATCATAGCTGGGAAGTCGACAAAATTGAAAGAACTAATACTGAAAACCATAAAGAGGAAAAAGTAGATAAAGACAAAAGAGAATGAAGCAACAGACACAGAAAAGTAACAGAAAACAAAGGCTTAAATAACAGTAATAACCCCCATATATCAGTTATTATCTTAAATGTTAATGAATTGAATGCAGCAATCTAAAGACATAGAGTAGCTGGATGGATTGAAAAAGAATCCATCAATATTATGCTTATAGGAAACTCAAATCCAAAAGCAAACACAGGTTAAAAGACTATGGGAAAATACATCAAAATGAAATTGATGAAAAGAAAATCATAAACTTCAAAACTAATTTCCAATAAGATAAACTTCCACCTAAAACAGGTATCATGAGAAAAGTATAGGCACTACATTATGGTCAAGGGAGTAACTAATCAAGAATAAGTAACTATAATTAGCATATAACACCCAATGCTAGACTGTCTAAATGTATAAAACAAATACTGACACAGCTAAATGCAGAGCTAAAGGCAGACATTTACAGTAATATAATAACAGTAGTGGACTTCAGTACTCCACTTACATCAATAGATGTATCATCCAGGTAGAAAATCAACAAAAATAAGGACCCTAAAATAAAGCAATAGACCATATGGACCTAACAAAGATATACTGGGTGTTCTAGTCCTACTCCACCCCCCAACAACAACAACAACAAAATATTTTTATATATATATATATATATATATATGTATATATATATTTTTTTTCTCTCAAGTACACATGAAACATTCTCAAGATAGACAATATCTTGGGACACAAAATAATGCTCAGCAAATTTAACAGGACTGATACAGAAATCATCTTTTCTGATCACAATGGGGTGAAATTACAAATGAATCAGGAGAAAAAAACTACAGGAACCACAAAGATGTGGAGATGGAGCAACATGCTTCTGAACAACTCCTGGATCATTGCTGAAATTAATACTTATCTGAAAATAAATGAAAATGAAAAGATGAGGCACAAGAACACGTGGGATGCAGCAAAAGCGGTTCAGAGGCAAAAGTTTATAGTCATATAAGCACACATCAAATACTAAGAGAGAGCCCAAATTGAATACCTAACCACAGACCTGAGAGAGCTAGAAAGAAAAGAACAATCACAATCAAAAGTAAATAGAAGAAAGGAAATAATAAAAATTAGAGCAGACATAAATGAAATTGAAACCCAAAATATCACCCAAATAATCAATGAAACCAAGAGCTGGTTCTTCTAAAAATAAATGAAATTAATATATCATTAACTAGGCTCACAAAGAAAGAGAAAAATCAAATAAGTATCAGAAATGAAAGAGGTGAGTTACAATTGACATCATAGAAATAACAAAGGTTCAGGAGAGACTATTGCAAGCTATTACATGCCCACAAATTAGTCATGAAGAAATGGTCAGATTTCTAGAATCCTCTAACTTTCTGAAACTGAAGCATGAAAACACGGACAACTTGAACAGGTCAATCACAAGCACAGAAATTGAAGTAATAAAAAATCCACCCCACCAAAAAAGCCCAAAAAACAAAAGCCCAGGTTCAAATGACTTCACTGGTAAATTCTACCAAATATTCAAACAAGAATCAATCCCCATCCTCCTTAAACTCAACAAAATTGAAGAGGAGGAGAAACTACCAAATGCATTGTATGAGGGTTATATTACCCTGATCCCCAATCTAGACAAAGACATCAGCAATAAAGAAAACATTAGACCATTGTAACTGATGAATATTGATGCAAATATCCTCACCAAATTCCTGACAAACCAAATTCAACAGCACATTTATAAAAATAATCAAGTGGAATGTATGCCAGGAATGCAAGAATGATTCATATATGCAAATCAACCAATGTAATGCAATAAATCAAAAAAACAGAAAAGGAAAAAAATACATATTGATAAGATTCAGAAACATTTGTCAAGATTCAACACCTTTCATGGTAAAAATCCTTGCCAAAACAGGAACAGAAGGAACATACCTCAACATAATAAAAACAATATTTGAGAAATTCAAAGCCACCATAATACTCAATGATAGAAAACTCTAAGACTTTTCCCCTAAGATCTGGAACAAGACAAGTTTGCCTATTCTCACCACTACCCTTCAACATAGTTCTAGAAATCTTGGCCAGAGCAATAAAGCAGCAAAAACATAGTAAAGGAATTCAAATTGGAAAAGAAAACTCATCATTTGCAGATAACTTGATATTATACTTGGGAAATCCTAAAGACTACCGAAATACTGCTGGAAATAATAAATGAATACAGCAAAGTAACAGGATATAAAATCGTCACACAAAAATCAGTAACATTCCCCTATACAAACAATGAAGTAGAGGAAAAAGAAATTAATTCCATTATCAATGGCACTCGCACGCGCACACACACACACACACACACAAACACAGACCAAATACCTGTAGGTAAACCTAACAAAGGGGGTGAAAGACCTCTACAATGAGAACTATTAGATTTAGTCAAAGAAATAGAGGAAGACAAAAGAGATGGAATATTCTATGCTCATGCACTGGAATAATTATTAAAATGACAATCCTACCCAAAGCAACATACAGGTTTAATGCAATCCCCATCAAAATTCTACAGATATTTTTCAAGGAAATTGAACAAACAATACTGAAGTTTGTTTGGAACCACAAAGGCCTCAATAGCCAAAACTATCCTGAGGCGGAGGAGGTGGGATAACAGCAAAGGAATCGTACTTCCTGACTTCAAACTATGCTATAAGTGACCATTATCAAAACAGTATGGTACTGAAAAAAAACCACAGATTAGTGGAATAAAATCGAGAACCAAGAAATAAAGCCACACCTATATGGACAGTTTATGGCTGAAAAAGAAGCCAATAGCATGAAATGGAGGATGGAAAATCTATTCAATAAATGGTGTTGGGAAACTGGACATTTGCAAAAAAATAAAAAATAAACTAGATTACTCATTAGCATGGTACACAAAAGTTATCTCAAAATCGATCAAAGATGTGGATATAAGAATCCAAATCATAAAATACTTAAAAGAAAATGTGGGAATAACACTCCATGACTTCAACCTCAAAGAGATCTTTAGCAGGAGTAGCTACAACAGAAAAAAGCAAAGTAAAACTAAATAATTGTGACTATAGCATTCTAAAAACTTCTGCTCAGTAAAAGAAAATACCACTAGAACAAAAGTGAACCCACCAAATTGCAGAAGATATTCACAGAATACACATCAGATAAAAGAGTAATCAAAATATATAAAGAGCACCTACATCTCAACACATAAAAATAAATCACCTACTCAAAAATGGGCAGAACAAATGAATAAACACCCGTCTAAAGAAGAAACAGATGGCCTACAGATACCTGAAAAAAAAAAAAAAGTTCTACATCACTCATCATCAAAACACACAAAATCCACAATGAGATGCCCATTGTCTATATTTATATCTCCTACTGAATCGCTGTCTCTGGAGAATCTTGAAAAAATAAAGCTTTTAATTTCATATTTATCAAAATTCTGTTTTGTTGAAGTATGTAATAATTCAGTTTCACCCAGATACGCATTTAGGAAAGAGAAATATTTTTCATTTTTGATAGCTGTGGATGTTCCCATTTGAGAGTATAGTAAAACTTAGTAAGGGTAGTTTCATAAATGTTATATGCAATGTGAAAACTGGAGACTATCATTAAGCTCTTTACACTTTGTTACATTTAAAAGCTATCTTAAAGTTTGATTTAGTTATACAGTGAACGCTTTTGAAAAATTCTACAATTATCATTTGAAAAACATTGGTTTACTAAAGCTGAATTTCTAAATGTTGACATTTCTTTAGAAAATATCAAGAAATCTGAGTCAGTAATATCAACATCAATTTCATAAACAACATATGGAGAGGCTGTCCAGCTTCTTGCATTGCATACAGATTTTTCCAAAATTCTAATTTTAATTGAAATTTTGATGATACTGTCATTTGTCTTCCTTGAAATAACAAGCACATTCATTCATTTTTGAGGATTTTGATATTATGGATTTCCTAAAAAGTTTTTGGGGAATCCCCCAGTGATAGAAGTACCACACATTGAAAACCACTGGTCTAGGTTATATTATGTTGGACTCAGTGTTACTGTTTTGGCCAAAATCTTTCCCATAGCCAACAAAGGCACACATAATCACATTAATGTGTCCTTTATACTCACAGGAAATTATGTATTTTTTCCTCTTAAATTACAAATGCAATTTACTAAGGACTCTCATCCCAGGAGTTTCCCAAGTGTTTGATTTCTATTCCACATCTGTTGGTTACTGTTACTCTGAGCTACCAACTTAAATTAGGAATGAGCACAGACTCATAAATGGACAAGTAGCTCATGATTATTATAATGATTGTAATTCTCTTTTCTGTAGCTCTCAACTATCAAATCATTGTTCCAAAATAATTCATATAAGCTTTAGAAATAAAGGGGGGTTATATATGATGCATTTTTAAAAGTACTGTTGTTTTTTTCACTTTCATCTTCTAACAGGTTATTTGTGAGCATGGCATTCTGACAGGAGGCAGAATCTGCATTGCACAAGCCCGAGCACATTCAGAATAGAAGAATTCTACCAGGAAAAGGAAAGACAGCAACTTAATGAACAGTGCAACACATATCTAACTTGATAGTGACCATTCCAAATACATTAGCAGAGATAAAAATATTTGAAGAGTGAATGTAAGGAGAACTAAGGATGTGAATGAAAAGTATGCTTGTTTTAAAATAGTGTATAGATGAAGATAAAAAGAAAAAACCTCTATTCTTAATCATCACAACATCTTAGGAAAGCCACTTATTTTGTTACCATCTAAACTAGCCCAGAGATAGATTCTTCACTTTATTTTATAGTCTGTAAACTTAATTACAAGGGCAGTATTTGCTGAAATGAGAAAGAGACCAATTTGTCAGATAAATCAGAAGGCTGAGTGGAATATTTGATATAAATAATCTAATGTGAGTTCTTATTGGAAATAACAGCTAAAATGCCTGACTACCTATTTTCTTACTTGGGAACTACACTTTGGAAAAGAAAGTAATCAAGAGAAATTTATCAGTCTTCAACTTCCTATTGGGGATATTTCGATTGTCATAAATGTATGTATTTATAGTCATATATATGTACATATGTGGTATATTTATACACACACATGTATAGTGTTTGTGAACATTTTACCACTGAACTTATTTCTTTGGAATTTTTTAATATCTTTTTTCTACTTCAAGATTCAAGGAGAAAAATTTGTCATATGCAACCTGAAGGAATAGGGAAGGCACAGTATCAAAGTGTTACTGAGGATATGAGCCATAGTACTGAAATATTTTACATTCTCTATTAAAATAATTGTCCATATTACTTTAAATGATAGTCAAGAGGGTGGATTCCTTTCTACTTCATTAACTTACATAGAGTAAACTCTTTGCCCACTACAGTAATTTACAGATCTAATTTTTATATACCTTAGCCCCATCCTCACAGCTATTAATTTATTAGCAAATATACCCCAAATAAATTATTAGCAATTTAACATAAAATAAGTTCATTAACCTCAGCTTTTGAATAGGCCAGTTCTATTCATTCTGCCCTCCTGTGTAAAACTATAGTGTATAATCTATGTTTTATTAACCATATTTTCCTTTCCAAAGTAATATTGTTTATTAAGTATTATACTACTATCAGGGGAAATATTGAAGTTTAGGAAACTTTACCTCCTCACAAGCATCCTCTGACTGTTAGAGCCCTCAGAAAGTGTTTCAACTCCAATTCTTTTGTCACCCATTCTTTAAAATCATTATAATTAACTAAAGTAACAAGCCATCTAGGTATATTACACGTGGTTACTTTGAATATAGATTCTAGGAGGGAGCAGCTACAGATAAAATAAAATTTCATCTCGAGTTGAATTCTATCCAAAAAAATCCTAATCAAATTTTCAGAATGTTTTTCTCTATGTTGTTTTAATATTATTTATCCATTTAAATCTATTACATTTCTTAGCCCCTTTCATAGGGCACAAATGTTTATAACCATTCCCCATAAATTGCATATGTCTTTCTTCTTTACCTAAAATCCTATTATTTTTAAAATTAGCTCAAAGTCTACATACACCATAAAGCCCATCCTGCCTTCTCAAAATCCGGTCATCTTCCCTCTCCTGCTTCCTTATTACATAATGTAGTTTTATCAGCTGCAGCAGTACATTTGAAAATTTCAATAAATGGAGGCTAAATAAAGCCACAAAATGGAATGAGATCATCTAGTAATTGAGTATAGTACTAACCTTCCTTAGTACATGTCGAGGTGCTATTCAATTGTTACCACTCAAGAAATATTCAATAAGAACTCACCAGAAAACTGTATCAGGTACAAAGATAAGAGGTTCTAGTCCAGGCTCTAATCCTGGCTTGTTAATATTAGTCAAATCACTTTTTCTGTTCAATCATTAAAATCCTCATTTTTAAAACAGGAATGTCCACCTCAGCCAAATAAGTCATTTATATGATATTATATTGAATACATTAAGCCATTGAATAAGCCATTGTATGAAAATGGATTTAACTAATTAACTAGTCAATTTTGTATTAATTATGAAGCTTGTTTCTACATTACTCCTTCCAAAAGTCTCTGATGAGCCTCTTGATTATGAGGGGCATAAATGTAAGCTAACATTTGATTGTTTTTTTTTTCCTTAGGTTAAGTCTTAGAAGCAGAGTTTATAACTCATTTCTACTTATGATTTTTTTAAAAATGGTTTACATGGATGTCTCAGTGCAAACAGCTAAAATAAAATCCCTTAAATTCAATAAAGTGGATGGAATTGTTGTATGGTGTATTTTTTATTACAGAAAACAGTTCATATTGTGCAGTAAAAACTGATTCATACCATATCATTTATCAAGAGGACTAGAAAACCTTGAGACCTGTCTTGCTAACTTGGGAGGGGGTGATTTTTCTTTTAACATTATAAGAAATAATAAGTAATAAAAAATGATGGAAATAACTGCCTAAGTTAGTACATTGACACTGATGAGAGGTATACACAGTTTATCTCTGGCATTTCATTTCCACAGAAAAATCTTGAATCTTTCAAAAGCTGTAGGAAAAAAATGGGCATTTTCAATGTTTCTCCTTCTTTGAAACTAAGAAGAGGGACAAGCATTAGCACCCACATCTTCTCCTGATCACAGTGAGCTGGTGCAGGGTTTATCATTAGATAACTTTCATTAGGCATCTTTGTGGACACTATTATTTTTGTTTCCACAAAAGGAAACTGAATTCATACAGTAAGTAGATAAGAGGATTAAATCCAAGTTCTGAAAGATGGGTTTTTTATTGTTACTGTTTTTGTCTTTTTTATATTAAGGAAAAGTGCCAGCTGGAATGATGAGCAAGCAGGGAGGCAGAGAGAGAAGGAAGAAGCATTTGTATTTATTTATTTGTTCATCTTGGTTGTTCCCTCTGGCCCCAGTACACAAACCTAGGTCCTTGGTATGTAATGTGGACTGCATTCTTTGACTAGAGCTAGCTGACCTAACCACTACTCCACTGTTTTAAAGCCTTGAAATCTTGAAATGCTATTATCTCATATTTTTATTTTTTTATTTTTTAAGGAAAAATTCAGGCAGAAACAAAGGTGAGCAAGCGGATAGACAAGGAGAAAAAGGAGGAAGAAGCACTTTATTTTATTTCCATTTTTAGTTCTTCATATTGGTTGTTTGCCCACTAAGGCCCAGGTGTCAAACCCAGGGGTATGTGGCCTGCATCGTTTGGAGGTGATTGACCCAACCATTAATCCACCAGGGCACACCTCATATTTTGATAAATTTTTGCTTTCACATATGACCTTCCTCCAGCCTCCTTCAATCTGAACTCATCAGAATCTTCTCTTCCTGTTTCCTTACCTAGCCAACAGAACAAGTATCCTCTGAGCCTCTCAAATCTTCAACAGCCTTCCCTCATATGCTTATGCTGCTAATAAAAGTGCTCATTTTCCCACAGTTGGTTAGAAGAACTTCTCTAATGTCAGAATGAAATTTACTGTATAGCTTAGGAGATGTCAGTCTTGCAAGTAACCAACTATGGTTCCTTCCTCCTTAAGAAAGACATGAAATAACTTAGAACACCGAGGTATTAGAGTAAATAGACTTGCAAAGTCAAAAATAAGCTAAAATTCTAACTTCTGCACTCAACTGCTGGCTGATCTTAGATATCTCCAAATTCAATTTGCCTCTATGTAAGAAGTAGTAACAGAGACTCATGGGGTCATTAAGAGATTTATATACTGTGAATATGTGTCAACAGAGAGCATCTACACAGAAGGCCATCATTATATATTAATCTCATTTCCTGCTCCTTAGCTTACTTTGTAGCTGTGTGGACAAAATGAAAGTATAGGAAGCCAGGCATATAATCTGAAAATGAACTCACAATTTTAAAAAATGCGTAAAGGGAGTCAACTATGTGGGGAAGGGTAGAAAGCAGACTTGGTAGTGATCACGATGAAGAACACTCTTCACAGATATGGAATTTTAATGCTGTACACATGAAACATAGAATGTTAGAAACAAATGTCACCTCAAGGTAATAATATTAATTACAAATAAATAAAAAAAAAGATCTTAGAGAAATGTCGTTTAGGACGTCAGAAGGTACTTGGTTATAGATGCAGAAGTGAAGGTATAATTTAGTTAAATCAGTGGTGTCACAATCTTTTCTTCACTCAGAATTATGAAGAAAATACATTACACTATGTGAAACTCTGGAATCTGTACTCAAAACTTCATCTCTTGGCCTGCCCTGGTGGAATAAGGGTTGGGCGCAGTCCATGTACAAACCAAGGTTACAGGTTCCTGCCCTGGGACCAACTGGAATCACAAAGGTAAGTAACTAAATAAAATGTAATTAGTGGTTACAAATCATGAGGATCACCCATCTCAACAAGGCAGACCCAAGACAATCAAGGTTTAATTGTGGCTATCACTCCAGATCACAATTTATCATTGATGCAGGATGCCCCTAGAGGTGTTCAGAGGATGCAGAGCTTCAGCTGAGTCCCACAATCATGCCTTGTTACAAACTAAATTCAAATGAAAGCAAATACTGGACAGAGTGCATAGATTGCTTGTGGGAAGAGTAAAGATACTATTTTTATAAGACATATTTACACATTTTAGAGAATACAAAAATGACAAGCATGACACCCTACAATCAAGTTGCTGACTAATGGATACAGAATAGATATTGAGACCTGGGTTAAAATTCTGTCTATCATTTTGGCTAATATTTTGAATTAACATACTTTAGCTATCCAATTCTCTGTTCTCTTTTGCACTGAATATTGGTTTTATACCATCCTCTAGAGTCCCTTTCATGGTTACATATTTTGTTATTTTAGATCATAAATCTTAACATCCATAATGATCTTCAGACTATTACATAAAAGTTATGGAATATCTGGTTTTAATGAGCTGTTCGTTTGAGCCATTATCTCAATGGAACATTAATCAGCCCTTATCAAATGTATTTGAATATCATTTTGTCCATGGCCATTTAATATTCATCTTTGAGTACCCCTATATGCCAAGAATTGTTTCAAGTTCTGAAAACCCTAAACAATTGTCTCTAGAAGTGTCCCTTCAAGTTTCATTACTATTAATTCTGGAGGAAACAAAATAATCTTATGATTTATAAATTTAATATTCTGGAAAAATTTACCCCATTGTCATACAAAATTAAAAACAGAAGCCACCTCTGGGTAACAACGGTCTCTCATATTTTATGCTTTGCAATGATATATATTTAATAAAAGCTAATTTATTCTTACTCAGTTTCCAATAGTTTAATATTGGCTTTCCCTCCCCAAAGTCTATTTGAGCTAAATTAAAGTGTTACAAAAATAAGCAGAATAGAACAAATAAGCAACTGATACTAAATTGGAAAGATAATTATAGATCTTCAATCAGATTGTCCTTTTCTAATGGGAATATAGGAAAACAAACTTGTCAAAGGACATTAAATTGTGCCTTATGTCCTATTCTGACATACTTTCTACCCAACCCCTCACGCCCACTATTGGCAAGACATCAATTGATGGCTCCACAGCATGTTGAAAGTTGGGCTGCCACTGATTTCCAGACAATTACTTCAGAAAAGGGTTTTGTCTTTATTCACAAAGCCTTAATTGAAAACCCCCTGTCCCTCTGTTCGGGAGAGCCTGGTGATAACTCAGATGCAGATGGAGCCATAAAGAACCCTCCCCTCAGGATCTCAGCATGCTGGAGAATCACTCTGGAGGGAGGATTTTCACAGGTCTTTAATCATGATCAACCCAAGGAAAAGCAGCCAGTCTCATTGCATAAACTGTTTATTTTAGTTTTAGTGTTTGTTTGTAATTACTTGTTATCCTCCACTACTGTCACACTGTCAACATATTAACTTCAGCAGTTATCAGGAGGGAATTAAGCGTTCTGCAAAATAAATAAATAGGGCACTTCTGTCAGGACTTCAGAGGTGGAAGAAACAAGAATAAAGTGAACCAAGTGATTTTCTACCTGCCCCCACACCCAGTGGAACTGTGACAATGGATTCAAAGTCTCTTCTCTTCTCATGGAATTGCAATATAACCATGCATTACGGTGTTACAGAATAATGAAATTATAGACCTCCTTGGCGTGGACCATAGTAATAAAAGAGTAAAACCATCTATCCAATGCAGAATTTATCATTCTTCCATTTCTCATAATCATCTTTCAGAATCTATTGGGATATTAAATGAATGTCTGAAAATATACTGAATTCACTTATTCATCTTCACTGTCACTGTCACCTCTATAGACCAAGCTACACTATTTCCTGAGTCAGCTATCACAATATCTTCCTAATTGTTACTTTCTTATTCTTTATCATCATTCACTAGTTTATTTTCCGCTAAGCAGCGAGAATGATCTGAAACTAAGTCAGTTCATGTCATTTTTCTTCAATTATTACTTTAAGAGTAAAATTTCACAGAACCTTTCTTTTGGCTCCCACGTAACCTTCTAGCTCCCCCTAAGAATCCTTTATCACCTACCCATGACACATCTCCATCCATATTGGTGTTCCTCCTGTTCTTTGCTTATAATGAGCACCTTCTGTATGTATCTCCTGCCCATGTACCTCCTCTACATATTTATTTGGCAATCTCTTCTGCTAATATGTCAGTCTTCCCAAGAGTCTCCTAAATTCACCTTATTTTTCCACTACATATTATCGATCTCTCACTTGTCTTTCATGGAATTTATCATAATTTAAATATTTGTTCTTAGGTTTTATATTCCACCCCATTCCACCAATAATGAGGCTATAGTTTCAATGAAGTTAGGAATATGCCTGTGTCCACCACTCTCATATCCTTGACACATTAAAAAGGATCTGATGTATGACTTGGCACTAAACTGGTTAATCAAAAGAGTACGTGACTCAATGACAATCATTAAAAATAGCTTTTGCAACTAACTTTTTGAGAGCTAGGTCATCTCATGAATGGCACAACACATCCCATCTATTCTTCTTAGTCTGATTCGTTGGAGCTACATGTAATTGGTCCTATAGCCATTGGAAGATAGCGTTTCCCTTTCAAAGCATTGCTTTTTTAAAAACTAAATGTAATTAGTAATTGTTTCCACTTTACATAGGATCAGCTTCTAGTTGCTGTCCTCAGCATCTTGGCTTCTATGTTAGTCCATCTACTTTAACCTGCTTAAATTGCATGCAGAGGTAAATTTTAGAACCGAACCAACCTAAAGGTAGTTATTCCTCCTTTTGTTTCCAGGACGCTGCACTTTTATTTTTTCAATCTCTCCTACACTTTCTTCTTACTTTCCTATAGTGAACTCCTTCCCTCTGAATGGCTCCATATTCTGATGAATTTCACAGTCCTGTCCTCTACTCCATTCTATTATTTTTACATGCATTCCCTTGGCTTTTCCATCTTGTCTCATAGGTTTCATAAGCTCCAATTACTGATGACTGCTTTTCTTTATCTCTTTCTCATCTTCATCTCCTGAGCTACAGCTGGAAGAAGTTTGATTTAAACAGCTATCTGAAAGCTTTCCATGACAGTCTTTTACAATATGCAAAACAGTCAAATGGATGCTAGTACAATTAGATACAGTTGAAGTTTGTTGAACAATGTATTCACAGCATGTGGCAGTGGGCCTATGCTCAATGTCTCTTCAGACAGTAAATGTCAAGAACCAAAGAACTTGTCTGCAGCCCTATCCAAAGCTCTATTTATTTATTTTTCCCATAATTTTTATTTAACTCATAAAAATGGCTTGTAAAGCTGGCATATAAAGAATGCCAGAAACACAAATTATGAAGGTCAAATGCAGAATATATAGGATATACGAGTCAGAACTGGATAGACTTGAAAATAGGGTCAAAACAAAGCATGAATTTTCATTAGGATTATAATCAGAATGTTGCGTCTTGTACTTGAGCTAAAAAAAATCACGAATAAAGCAGAGATGCCAAAATCTTACTTAAAAATCAGGGCAGGCAGAATGAGAGAGCAGTGCCTAGTAGGATCAACTAGTGGTATGATTTAGTCACAAAAAACAAAGGTGATTTTTAGGCTGAATAAATAGAAAAATATTAAAAATAAGAAAGTTATTGTTCTTGGCCCTAGTCAGATAACATTTGTAGTCTTGTCTGTAGTTTTGGACATTATATTTTAAGAAAATATTTATGGAAGTATGTACTAACTTGAAAGACCAATGAACAATAGGATGCAATATTATTTCTTGTTTGCACAAATAAAGACAATAAAACGGGAAACACAGTTAAAAGGCGTTAGGGCTAAAAGAAGAAAGACATAAGTGATTTTGTAAATGCTTCCAGGTATTTAGGATAGGTTCTTTTCATGAAGTTAAAACTTCGAACCAAATATAAAGGTCTTCTTGCTGTGTCTTTCATTTTATTGCAGTCAGGATTGATACTTCTGATACTTCTGATGTTGCTATTTTATATAAATTTTCCTGTTCTCTCTCATTTTCTCTTTATGTGGTTGTCACCCTTTATGCAAGTGGCCATGTATTGTCAAACGAGAAAACTTGTGCTCTATTTATAAAGCAATGCAAAATGAAACAAACTTATAAAACTTATAACCTATTCTATTTTATGCTTTTAAGTGACAATATACTATGGGTTTTAAATAGCCTTCAGGGAATCATTACTTTCTCATCTACCAGCACTATGACCTTGTGCAGAAAACTGAACATTGCCAAGTATAAGTTTTCTCATCTAATATGTGGAGCTAATAGTACCACTCATCCTTTCATGTATTGATACATTTAAATTTAATATTCATTAGCATCTACTCCAACAATTCTACATCTATTAATAGTCAATGAAAGTTAACTGTTCTTACTATCAAGAGTAAATTCCAATGACTTCATTGTGGTAAACTATTATTTATTCAACTTTTACTTGTTTCTACAGGTAAATTGAATGGAACATACATATTTTCCATTGTATATTATCCAAAGGAGCAAAATCTACATTATTTAATATTAAAAATATATTAGAAGGATTAATGAAAATAGCTTGCTACCTATTGAATTTACAAATATTTATATCTTTTATCACAGAATCCAACTTTCTAACTCTAAAATGGCCATTTATTCATTATACCTGGTATTTACTTAAGATTAATATAGCAGAGCAAAGTTTGTGATGCTGGAGCTATTCATCTTTTTATACCATGTATTTCTTCACTGAAATTTTCCCTCATGTTTCCAAACATTTTCCTCTTACCCAGTAATATCACTATATATAGACTCTAAAAGGCATGTTTGAATACAAGAATACTAATCAAAAAAGATAAACGCACCCCAATTTCAAAGCAGCAGAGTTCACAGTAGCCAAGATACGGAAACGAACTAAATACCCACCAACAGTGACCAGATAAGAATGAAGTATTTATAATCGATGAAATTCTCTCAACTACAAAAAATTTATGAAATTGTACTATTTACAGAGAGTTGGAGAGAATTTGAGCAGATTATGCCAAGCAAAATAGAACAAAAAAGTAAAATACTGATTGTTTTGTTCATATGTGAAATAGGAAAAAAAATGAACCAACTAATAAAATTCTGATGTCCAGATTGTGAGAGTGTGGGAAAGGAGAGGCGGCCTGGGGTTTAAAGAGTAAAACTAATAGTGGTGAAGGCTTCTAGAACTCTGGTGCTGGGTGTGGTGTGATATATAAATTGACTGAGCTGTGAATCTATTCTGAAAATTATATTATAAATGAATGAACAAGTAATCAAAATAAATTTTAAAATTCATTTAAGCATAAAAAGGCATATTCATACAGAAGGGGTAGTTATCTGTATTACGTAGATTAGTGATTTAAGTAACAGAGTTAATAAATTAATAGCCAACATAGAGTGAAGTAGTACAAAAGACTTTTGTAGGCAACTGAGTTCAATAATGCTAAAAGACTATACAGTTAATGTTATTTAAAGGAAAAACAAGTTGAGAAATTTAAAAAGTAAACTTTTGGTTTAATATAAAAACATGAATTCTTAATGGGCTTTTTGAAAGAATTATCTTGTTCTTAATTGATTAAATAACATGTATATTTTAAGTTAGACTGAATAATCACACCCATCTCAGCTGGTGTAGAAATTTTATATTCTGATCAGCTGGAATTCTTTTATTGGTTTGTTGTCTTATTATTTAATTAGGACTCATAAACAGAACAATATAGGAAATAAATTCTTAATAATTCATCTATAAGAAGACAAAGGGTTAAAGTCTAAGTAAGCTGATCTTTTCAGGACATATCAGTGGACAAGCAGTAAGTTTCTAGTGAGATAAGGCAAACAAAAAATCGTTATGCAGAATAGTCCATCAATAAGGAGGGCAAAATTGTAAGTACCTTGTTAATATCTCCTCCTCAACAACAGCATTTTGTATTCAAATGAGGACAGAGGGCCTTTGTGGGAACTATGAGCTTCAGCATGACATCATGAGACCCAAAAGGAGTCTGTCCCACCGGTGCAGCTGGGTAAGGGGCAATCAGATCTCAGTCCCAGCTGTGGACCCTGAAGTGGCTCATAAATTGGCTCTTTCTCCTCTTAAGGCATGTCACAGGAGCCCCTGGAGAATAATGCAGATATCACCCATGGGCAAGACAGCTCAGGGGTCTGGCAAAGAAATTCAAATACACCATGAGAGCAAAATCATCCAAGTTTGGACACACTGGAAAGTGTTCTCATCCTCCCTCTCTCACAAGGTAGCACCATTCAGTGTCAAGAGAGCCCTTTTCAATTCATGATTTCTACCGCGGCAGGAAAATAAGAACATGTGAGCAAATGCCCAGCTTCCACGACCGGTTGAAATGCTGCCAAAGAAGCACATTAATATAGAAATGTTAGTCACATAGATAATTTTAAATTTTGTAGTATATTTAGATGTGTGTGTGTGTGTGTGTAATGCAGAGATATACAATAGGTACATGAAAAGATGTTCATTATGTCTTATCAGAGAAATATTAATCAAAACAACAAAGAGAGATCACCTCATAGCTGTGAGAGAATGACTACTATCTACAACACTGGAAACAACAGTTGTTGCAAAGGATGATCCCTTCTACACCAAGGGTAGATTAGCTCCACCATTATGAAAAGCAGTATGTAGATTTCTTAAAAAATTAAAAATTCCATATGATCCAATTATCTCACCTAGATAACAAAACGAAACAAAAGACCATTCATTCAAAGAGTCTTATGTGCTCCTGTGTTTATAGCAGCAATATTTACAATAGCCAAGAGCTGGAAACAGCCAAAGTACTCATTGATAGATGAGTATATATAGAAGATGCAGTATATAAACACACAATGGAATACTACTCATCTATGTAAACATATGAAATCCTGCCATTTACAACACAGATGGACCAAGAGTGAATTGTATGTACTGAAATAAGATGGAGAAAAACAAACACGGTATGATTTTACTCATATATGATAGAGAAACTAATGAATGAAACAAATCAAATGAAAAATACTTTAAGTCTATAAGATCAAATAAGTGGCTATCAGAGGGTAGTGGGAAAGAAGGTAAGTGAATTTGGGTAAACGTATCCTTCAATACAATGGGAATGTCAGCTGTCAGCGGTGAACTTAATCTAGTCTAGACAGTGTCAATTTACAATCACACCTGTAATAGCCCTATATTATAATACAGTGGTACTTCAGTAAAATGTAAAAGAAAAAGAAAAAATGAAGTTAACAAAGCAGAAGCTGGAGAAATCAATTTCAATATCTTTTATTTAATCCAATCTATATAAAATAGTATTTCAGCATTTAATCAATAGAAACATTATTAAATATTTTTCCACATTAAGATAACAAAATCTAGTATATATTTTACACTAACATCACATTTCCATTTGGACTTACTACATTTAAGTGCTCAAGAACCATCTGTGACTAGTAGCTATGACACTAGACACTGCAGGCCTAGAACCAAAATACAGTATTTTTGAAAGACTTGGAGCTACAATTAACTTTGTTTAAGGTAAAATACTTCTAGCAAAGACCAGATTAAGTGTAGCCGTCTCAATTATTATCTCCAACATCTCCAAGGTTGCTGCTTAATCACAGAAAGAGAAGCTTAATGTAAGAAACCAAATAAATAAATTAGACTTAAAACTTGTATTTTTCACAATATTTTGAGAGTGGTTGCTAGAGCACATTGATCAAAAGTTTACTATCTTTTTCAGGAAATTGATTGCTAAAGAAACCATGTTATCAATTTAAATGTTGCTGACTATACAAGACCTAAGACAATACTGTAATTTCCAACCTTACATGAACAAGAACCAGTTTTCAGGTATGCATAGACACCCTAAAAATAGCATGTCCCTCAAAGCTCAGTTCAGCGGCTAAGATTAGGTACCACGGAGACCAATAAGCAAGAGAAGAAATAGACCTTAATCAAATAAACTTCCTTCACCCCAAGTAGGAGAGTCTTTAAGATCATTGTCAAACTAAATTTTAGAATTACTCTGAAGTGACAACTGTTATGTTTCCATTTTCTGAATGTTAAGGTCTAGTGGTTTATTCAGTTCCTATTCTGTCATTTTATAAGGAATGCGACAAGTGGTATATAAACTGTCTTTTTAGTGCATAGACCATGAGACAGAGGAGATCCTATTAAACATGACAAAAACTATTGCAGTGCAGTCATAAAACCATCTATGTAATACAAATTTCCTTACCCTTAGAGGGCAACTATAGATATCCCATGCTGAAGAAGACAGCTTCATGAGATGGAAGGAACCTAGATTCCTGAATCGTTCATAGGGGAAAAAACTGCACAGCAGAGTTGCTCATCCTAGATCAGATTATGAAATGAATTGGAATACAGCTTCATGCTGTGAACTCACTGAGATTTTTCCTGTTGGCAAGAGGAGATAGCTAGCAATACTATCAGAAATGCTCTTAAGCTGTAATAAAGCATACGCTTCTAGAATTTAGAATCAAAAAGCCATCAACTTTCAGTCACTATCAAAGCACTTTGCACCTAGGCTGAAGAAAAATACTAAATGAATAACGAGGAAATATTTCAAAGAATCTAAGGTGGATCAGACCTTAGAATCTCACTTCAAATATAAGCTCAATTGCTTTATGCATATCTTGGTAATGTTGAGCTAGTGAATTAAAAGAGAATTTTTATGTTCCTGTATTATGTGACTTTTAGTGTCCATATGGAAAACCTTGGCTGTCAGTTGCAACAGTCCCTTGAAAATAACTGGTAACTGACCTGGTTTGATCTCCATCTAATATCGTTTGCTACTGTATGTCAGTGTGAGTGTGTTTAAAGTAAACAATGAGAGGTCTTCATTAGTGTGCAGCTTCTTGTTAGCCTTTCTGCACGTGAGCATGGAATTTAGTGTGCCTTCTTCTAGCCATAGTGGTATTGCAGGGCATAAAAGTTGCCTTGGCAACTCCACCTAATTTAAGCAATAAGACACACCAGAGAGTGTTTTATGGGGCAATTAATACATGCTTTGGTACATTTCAACCTGATGATATTTGCTGCCCAAGGTGTATATTAATAGTCCTATACAGCATTTTGCCAACAACAGTGCTCTGATCAAAACAGAAACATTCATTTAAAAAATTCAATTTCAGCAAGAATTCTGTTTTAATTACATTTCAAGAGATATTTCCATTTTAAGGAGTAGAAATGTTGATTATTAGCTAGCATATTACTGGAACCTGAAGAAGACAGAACACAATGTGTTTTTGAAAAGTTGTGCTGTTTTTAAGAAAACGGCCTTTTAAAGTCACGGGTTTTGTTATATTCAGGCCTAAAAGGAAAGCATGGGCCAGAGGGGCTTAGGGGGCTTTGACTATCAAGTGAATCAAACTGCTTAGAAGCAAAGACAGAATAATTATTGAAGAATAGAATCACAGATGGTGGGTTATACATCAAAAAAAAAAAAAAATGGATGACAATAAACATTTAAAGTCAGAATATCCCAAGGGAACTTTCGACAAACACATCAGCGTTTCCAGGATAACAACAGATGTATCAAACATAAATTGAACATTCACCCAACATGGATTAAGATTTATATTCTTAGGAAATCAAAGATTAATGTCCTCCCTGTATCCCCCAGCTTTTATCCATTTCTAACAAGATATAAATGATTAATTAATGATGCTCAAATTAGGTTTCAGCTATCACAGTCCACTGTGACCCTTGCTTGAGGTTCTTTGCCATCAGAGACTGAGCAAAACTAATAATCTATAACACTTGCTTTAATTTCTAGGTGAGGTTAAATTAAAAAGCCTGGACTCTTTCATTCTCTATTTTCCCAGACAGGCCCTAATCAGTTAGAGAAGGTAAGAGGTAGGGGATGCAGGGTTCTGGGCAGTTGAGGGCATCAGAAATGAAAATAAGGGTTTTTAATAGAGAAGCTTGAAGATTTTTTATTATTGATGCACAGATACCTTTATCCATCTTTCCTTGTATACAAAAATGTGGAAATGGAAGACCATGGTTCTTGATCAATGATTTTTATTGTTTATCTTTTATGAGTTCTATCTATTGATAGTTACCATATTAAAATGAACATAATGGCTTAATTATATTGATTCATTCTAAAACAATAAGTCATTGTTAAAAAAACTTTTTATTAAAAATGCATTCTACGAAGTCAAACAAATTTGAGAAAAGAATCTTGTTAATGCCCTACCAAATATAAGAAAGCTGAATTATCATATCTGTCAATGTAAGATGCTACATCATTTGGTTTTAGTACGTGAAGGCATTGTGGGCTTAAAAAGTTGGGAAAAGGAAGTGTATTTTTATAGCACTTCTAGGAAATCATGGTTATTCTTCTATACTACTATACTAAAATGTGCCTAAAAATTAGTTGTGATGTAGAATCTGAAACCAGGAATAAATGGTTTCTACCTTTGCTACATTAAAAACTATTCATCTATCTTACATTTTGAATGGATATTTTACTGTTGTCTGATCTTGTAACTTCACATATTGATCATATGGAAGATACTGGTTCAATTAGTGACGCTGATTTTCCAAATGTTAACACTTTGCTTATGCAATATCCAAAGATTACATTTATTAATATCACCACCAAGTTTATAAGAAAAATCTTTAGAGAGAAACTTCAAAGACTGAGTGACTGATAAAAGCATTCCAACTTTCTAATACCCCCTTACTCAGACGTCATCAGTGTCCACAAACACTGCCAGCAGTTTCTCTTGAAGTGACAAGGTTACTTCATAAATATCTGAGGAACTGTCTACCAACTAATTACTGAGGTTGGAATACTGTAGTTTATCCGTCATACCTTCAATTCGTAGTGAACAGCAGAACCAGAAAGTGAAATGCAGTGACTACACTCCATTTAAAAAACAAAAGGAAAGCACTTAGGCTAACCACAGCCTGGAGGGTAAAGTGAGGAGTTGAGAGCTGTTGCTGCATCACCTCTGCACCAGCTGATGAGACTCGCGACACCAGCCACAGTGTGGCACCACGGCTTCTGCCTACTGATAACCATGCGTGTGCCACCAGGAGACTAGCTCAAGTCAACTGAAAAATGACCATAAAAGCTGCAGTAATGTCCACGGGGTCAGTCTCGTGGACTCCTAGGACACTAAGCACAAGAGCTTAGTACACTAGCATCTTTGAGATCTTTTGCTGAGACTCAAGGCTGGAGACTTCCTGTCATAAGCTGTGTTCTCCAAGCTAGTTACGCTGTCCCTCTGAAGTTATACCCTGCGCTTCTCAGTAAGCTTGTTTAATTCTGGCTTTGGTATCTTAAGAAGAGTGCCTTACCACCGCTGATCACCATAGCCACAAGTTTTACTTGTGACTGTGTGCGTTGTGTGAATGAATCAGCCATTTGAAAGACAACATAACTTGCAATTATCGATTATTCACCACTGATCATGACACAATTAAAAATAGGTTTCCTGAAAACAGCTTAGTTCTCACAACTGAGTCAGACAAGTGCCTGTCCTAGAGATTATTACTATTATATTCCAATTTGCCACAGAAGAGGCCGACAAAATATTAAAGAGGCATATATTCCTGGGTAGAAATTCGGTAATATTCACAGTTTTTACTGATTCATCAAAAGTACATTTAAATGAAACTAATTTTTTTTCTTTACAGGACAGCATGGCTACAAGGAATACAATGACTTCCAATGCAATTTAATGCCATTGTTTTAATTTGTGCTAAGGAGCCAGAAGCTTCACAGTTAAAGAGGCTATTGAGAAGTTAGCATTATTATGAAAATAGTTTTGACCTCATAGGGTCTCAGAGATCCCTGGACTACATTTTGACTATAACTATTCCAGATTAACATTTCACAAAGAAATGGAACTAAATTTGATTGACTTTAGTAAGTAAATGATTACTGAATTTTCAAATATAAAAATGTTTTAATAGTCTTCTAATGTAAGAGTCCAGTTTTTGGCTAAAGCTATCAAACAACACTGATGAAATGGACGGTGACAAATTTCAAATAGGAATTTCTAAGTTGCAGAAAATAATTTTTTTCTTTGATGGAAGTAACTTTTTATAACAGTAATTATTAAAATGTTATGATAATTTTCCCATGAAGCGTTTTTGGGAAAATGTATGACTGAAATAAACTGTGTAGGCTGTAACTGTCCCTATTTTCTTATATATTTGTGTTGAACTCATTATCTCTCAGGTATAGGCTTTTTCTATTATTTGCCTCTGAGTCTTTAAATTTATAAATGTGTTACCTTAAATAAGAGAAAAATAATACTAGTTTACTCTGGGTGGGTTCTTTCTTTCTTAGAATTTTTTGACTAGATACTACTTATGCTCCTCTGTTTCCTTTCAGAATGGGTCAGGCATTTTATACAATATAGCAACATTAAAAAAAATGATTATATTCTGCAATCACTTCTAATTTTTTTAAATATGGTATTTAAAACTCCATCAGCAATATAATATAAAAAAAACATCTCCAGTTCTTATGTTTTTGTTTTGGAAACAACTGTCCTTTCAAAGCACAAAGACTAGAGGCAAGATAATTTTAACGCAAATTGGCTACGTATCCCCAACAGAATAAATGAGAGGTGAATTTGCTTGGGAACTTTAGTAGATATTGATACAGGTAACAACGATTAATGATAGTGAAGATGTTAAGGTGGGATTTTTTATCAAACAGGCTTACAGAAAAAACAAATGAAAGACTCAGAGATGGATCTTTTGGCATATGTGGATGATATGTAACAATGAATCCAGCAGACTCTATCTAATGAGCTGTTTGTTGGCCAGCTAGTCAGAATTCTCAACATGCTGGAGTAAATACGCACAAAGGATTAATGAATATCTAGAAGGCTGAGCATGGCATCTCTCAAGATTATTTTGCTCAATGGAGCAAAAGCAAAAACATTTAGCATCTATACTCTTGCTTCATAATTGTATAAGCTAACTGAGAAGAGAGTTGCTACTGGAAAGAATAAAAATATTGACACGAAGGTCTGCCTCACAGGTGCTGACTATTTAGCAAGCTTTGGGGTTTGTGTTCTGCTAAAATGCATCAAGAGAATCTAAGAAATGTTCTTCATAGGAAAGAGATTGTAAAATCATGCAAATAACATACTTTACATAGGACCTATAAACTCATAAGTTAGTGTGGAAGTGACCATCCTCTACCCCAGACTATCGCTTAAGAAAACAAACAACAAAAAAACTATGATTCTCTTCCTAAAGAGAAAGAATAGCTTTCTATGTTGTTTTATTATAGAAATATGTCATTATAAATACATCTATGTTTAAACTTAAGTAGGCATTTGAATCAAAAAGTTGACAGAAGAGGGAAAAAGAAAATTCAATATCTTTTTCCTTGGAAATTTAAAAGGAAAAGGACTACCAACTAAAATTTGATTCAACTAAAAATAAGGTCAGCTATGTTTAGTAGAGCTCCCTCTTAAAATTACTTTGGCCCTATTTTTAAATAGTTGAAAGAATGCAAGACATTCAGTTTGCTCATATAAATCACTATTGTGTCTGAAACTTTACCAAAGACTGGACACAATAATGGTGAAAACTCCAGCGTAATCAACATGTAATTCTACTGTTCTGTTTAAACTTATTTGTCTACCAGTAGCAATTATTAAATGTAATATTACACTGTTACTTCTAGAAATGTTAGCGTCTTAAGCTTTACTGTAAAGACCTGACTGTCCCAGGCTTTATAGCAACATTATTACAATAAGAAATCATTTTTATTAGAATGTGTTTACATTGGGGGAAATCTGCATCAGATTTGATCTTGCTTTTAAAGATTTTACAATACTGCTGAGACAGGATTGGGAAAATAAAAAGTAAACGTCATATATACTTATGTGTATCATGTGATTAATGAGTAGAAATATAAAAAATTTAATAGCAATTTCTGATTATACTATTTTAAAATAATCCGAGTCATAAAATTTTAGTACCAGAAAGACATTTAGAGATTATCTGAGTCAATTTATTTCTTCAAATAAAAAAGTTAGGGATATAATGAAAAGACTTGACCACAATTCTGTAACTTAAGATAGGCTTAAATTCAAATCTCCTAATTCCCTGTGTTTTTTTCCTCCCCATCACACTAAGCTGTCCAATCACATTACGTGTGCTTTCATCAAGCACATTTGTGGTTGAGTCACAAATCTAGAAAACTTCAAATTAATTTCAAAAGCCATAATGAATTATTTACTGAATCATTAAGAGAGAGTCTTAAATAAAATCCTGTCGATCTCATCCACTAGGACAAATACTCAACTTTCCCATATCACTTGTGTGACAATACTTTGTAGAAGTGGCTATTCCCAGACCTGAAAAAGGTTTTGCATGATTCTACAGGTAATATAATAACTGTCTAAGAAAGAGGCAGAGACAAAGAATTGTAGGAATTATGTTTGGTGGGTCATACCAGTAAATATGTGTTCATTGTTGTGTGTTTTTACCAATAATCCTGTCAAAATTACTTTCCAACAAAAAAGAAATGGTTGCTTGCCTTTACAGTGTAACTCTTCTAGTATACTTGCAATGTAATCTAGGAAAGAAATGCTCATTAGTGACTCATTACTTGGATGGATAATTGCTGTTCATATCAGTAACACAAATCACAGAAAAAACTTATTAAAGTAACCTATTAATTATTTTTTCTGACGAGCTTCATTATACACTATCTTCTCCTAATTAATGTAATCAGTACCATAAAATTACAAGATGAAAGAGAACTATTAGGTCATCTGCATTCAACTACCTGGAAATAGTAAGGATGTTCTCTGCAACGACCAGTCCATTAATCTCTAGCAAAGAGTCTCATTGATTATACTATAAATAACTACTTCCTTTTAAAAACCCTTACCTATGACCTTAAGTCTCTTTATTCCTGAGAAAATTCCTTGAATTTTTTAGAGAGGAGAATAGGGGCTAAATTTTAGATGAACTCCCCCAACATGAAACTTTTAATGCCTTCTCAATAACTCCAATAGGAAGCCCCTAGATTAAGAAGTGAAATCCAGAATACTTCCTTTGTATGGCCTTTGAACACTGTGACTCCAAACTAGTTTCCCACTTTCAGCTTCCTAGTATAGTATTGCTTTCTTTCCTAATTTAAAAAGTAAGCTTAAGATAAACCTTTCTAATTACTATCTCTTCAAAAGGTTTTACAGTTTTCTCTGACTTTGCCATTCTGTTTGGAATACCCGATTCATTCTATTCAATTTCACATGTATGTAGGAATTTCAAACTGTGGCTAGGAAGTTAGAGTATATGACATCAAAACTCTCTTCCAATTTCAAGATGTAATTATTTTATTTCCTACTAACCCATGAGGTGTCATCAACCATTGACTTTCTGACAACTACTTTTATAACGGAATGATTAGTAAAGATATGAAAAAGCTTAAATGCTACCTATCCTTGAGCAGCTCTTATTTTGTGTAGACAAATTTCCAAAAATTCAATAGCCGTTGAGTAGTAAGAGTCAGTGGAGAGTTTTTACTAAAGATCTTTTCTGTATATCCTGTGTTTTATTTGGAGGTGCTTATTTAAACAAGGTTGGTTGAGCTTTCTATCCAAACCTGGCAAAAATGGAATCAGTTTCATGAACACAGTCTGCATACAACTCCTGCTAGTGTCAGACAATGGCATCCTTGGACTTTCCTAGCAACATGTTGTGGAGTTAGAGGGAGAAACAATGTGAGTCAAGTCCACTTTTTTTTTTTTTAACAAGTTTCAATTCACTTGGTAGTTTTGTAAAACATTCATAATTCAGTTAAGGCTAAATTGATCATTTGATCACTGAGTTCTCAAAGTTGATTCTCTTTCAATATTTTTTATCCAGTTAAGTGGTTTCACAAAATGAAAGACAATGGATTAGATTCACAGAGTTTTGTTGGCATAATGGAAAAGAAAATCCATTTTCTCACCAGTTTGATCTATAGTAATTTGTTTCACAATTATTATCCAACAATGTCTTTGAATAATTAATTGGATAATGTTCATGTAGGTTTGAAATTACTTCCATCAAAAGGTTAACATTTATTAGATGTCATAATTATGATATGTACTAAAGGAGTTTAAGATAACAGATTAGCATAGCTTTTGAAGGCAATGGCAATATAATGAAAGGAAAATTGGATTGAAATTCAAAGGCTGTCTGCATTGGTTTTTTGATTCGAGACACTTGTTTTTAAGTGGGTATTAACAGATAGCACAGTTGCAAGAGGGAGGGATTTGGAACCACTGAAATCTGGTCTTGAAATTTTGGCTACCTAAGTAATAATTGTATAACCTGAGACAATCCAGGTTGTCTGAACCCACTGAAATAGTAGTGTGTGTGCACAAAGTAAATATTCAGTAAATAGTCATTTATAAGTGATCATTATCAAGGTTAATATAAAAATTCTTATATTATTTCATATGTCACATTTCCTAATAGAACTTAAATCTAAACCTTGCACTTATGTTAGAGTGTATATTAGGGTAATATATTAGCCATGCTATTTTGATATTTAATGAGATGAGTTTTTATTAAAAATAATCACTTAATGAAACGTCTGCTTAATCTGCTTAATTGTTAAGATATAAGAAACTTATCTGAAAAAATGTCAAGTAAGATATAAACAAGTGTACTTTTCAGCTAGAATGTACTGACCACATATTTAAAAGATATAAAAAAAAGTCAAGATACTAATTTTAGAAAGGGTAAACTAGAATAACTAGATTGACAAAGGGAATTTTATAATTCTACTTTTGCTTGTTTGTACTATATATTTTAATAGATAATGTGTGACAACATCTAACATGTATATGTTTTTTTTTCCCCTGGGAAAAATAAAAGGACTGACACATGGATTCAATGAATTCTTAAATATTAGTGTGTCTGGGGCTAATTCTTTGTATACATAAATATTTAAAAAAGAAGAGAACTCTTTGGGCAACACAATCATTAATTGTCTTTTTGGAAATCTTGGTATCTAATATTTGACCTGGAAGATTAGGTTGGATCTTGGAAAGTTGTTGCAAGCATCAATAGATCATGTTCACTTAGTTAAGGATGTCAAAGAGCACAGAAAAACACCAGTAAAAAAATAACCTTAGAACACTGTCACCAAATCACTAATTGTGAAAAATGGATCCTTGAAAGACATGGTCAATGTCACTGGATAAGGAGGATGGGCAGAACAGGGACCATCTGGATTATAATAAGTAGCATTTGAGAGTAATGTGATAGGCAAAATGGTGACACTATACAGACAATGCATTCAGTCAACACTGTGAGTGGTTCTATCCAGAAAGAATCAGAATGTAGAATATTCGAGTCAGAAAGGATACAATCAAACAACTCAGAGTATGAGTCTTTAAAGTATTTTGTCATTTTTTATTTCTATTTTTAGTGTTTAATGTGATGAAAATATTGCACAGAATTGAGAAGAGGACAAAGTCATTCCATTGCTTTACCAACACTTAGATCAGAACAATCATTTATTCAAGAAAACAATTATAAATGGAAATAGTATTGGCCAGACACTCACTTGGAAGCAAAAGTGAGATATTCTCATACAAAACAAGTATTTCTCTTTCTGCATTATAAGATGATACAACTGAAGATGAAATAGAACATCCAAATCATGGAGTTGCCAAATTTGTATTCACCAAGTAATAGGATTATGCAAAAACAATGAAAATGCTACAATCCTTGAATTTGTATTCTGGCATTTGATGCTGAAAGCCCCCTTAGTTGTATTTCATTAAAATCACCAGAGATTTGGAATAACATGTACTCAATATGTCAAACACAAGACATATTGCATTTCATAGACTGTTTATTTCTAAAGCATATCTTGTTCAATCACTACTTAATAAGCCTATCTCTTTGATGTTATATTCTCTAGCACAGTGAGTTTTTTTATCATGATTTTATTTTTCAATAAAGCATATTTTAGCATAATTCATTGTACTCAGCAAATATGAATGCATCCTGTTTATATTATCCCCAGGTCTAAAAAGACAGGGTTTCTAGTTTATATTACATTGGAAAACAATGACCGCACTAACACATACCACTGACATGCCTGAATTATTCCCCATTTCCATCCACCTATTCAATTCACTCAAACCAACAGAGAATTAAGTAAAAACATCAACAAAAAGCAAAGAGCAATAGGGACAAAAAGCAAACACATATGCACAAGTATAAGCACATACATACATTCAAACATAGTATTTGGGTCACTAATAAAACACAATTAACTGAATATTTTCTGTCACTTTCAGCATGAGTAGAATATTCAATTGCATTTTTACTTTGCCATCAGCATTCACTCTTCGCTCATGTCTGATCAACAAATATTCATGTATCCACTCCTTTTTAAGCATCAGACACTGTACTTGAACAAAGCCATTTAAAAATAAATATCAGTCCCTGAACAGAAACTGAATGTTTAACAAAAAGCAGAAACAAGGCAACTTTAAATCCTGGAAAATTCTGGGGGCTTTTTACAAAAAGGGAGTTTAATTTATTATTATTTACTCAAGATAAAAGAAAAGGCATAAATTTATTTAAGAGTAAAAGACCTAGATTTCAGAGAAATATTTCTAGGCTTAGATAAAAATTTAGCATCTTTTTAAAAGACAAGTAGGGGTTTTCCATGTGAGAAACTGCGAATGTCCCAGGAAACGGGGAGCATAAGCAAAGAAGCAAAAACATGGCAAGTAATTATGCTTGAAAAATTCAAGCTGTGCAGCATTAGCAAGCTGTAAAATATCAGCTAGGAAACAAAAAAAAGGAGTGGGATGTTACAAAGATGTGATTAATGGAGCAAAGTAAACAAGAATTTTGTCTACATAACAAATGCTAAGGAGTTCTAGAAAGGTTTCTGCAACAGAGTGCCATGAGAACATATCTAGTTCAAAAGATCACAAGTGACAATTCAGAGAATGAATGGGAGAGAGATATCATTAGAGAACAGAAACTTTAATAAGCAACTTATAGTCCATCTCAACTACATAGTTTTTATTAAGCACAGTCTATGAAGGAGCCTGGTAGTTCACTAAGGGATGTAGTTACTCCATTGATATCTTACACATTCAGCCCTCATTTTCTCCCAGGGGTGGAATTACAGCCAAATTATAAATTAAATACACTAATTTCATATCTAGTGGAAGAAAACTACCTTGAGGCCCTCACAGAGCCATTACTCATTGTTTCACTCATATTGGTTCATCCATGACACCCCGCCAAAATCTTCTCACAATAGAGTAGGTTATTAATAGGATCCTTCTCTAAACTTAAGGCCATCATCCTTTCTGGTGGGTGGGTACTAAGACTATATAAATTATTATATATTTTAATATTAATCCTATTAATCATCTATTTCTCAATTACAGTTCTTGACTCTTGGCTCTTTGGTTTAGAATCTTGTTCTTTTCTCTTTGGATTTAGTGCTTGCATTTTGTCTCTGTAACTACTGATAATTTATTATCTAACTTAGTTTTTTTTGACATTTCCTCTGTACTTTGGACTAACTTGTTAATACTGCTGATATTTTATAAAAAGTTGTATGTTTCATTTGTTTATGAGTCTATATAAGTTTCAGGAGACTAGATTCTATCAATGTGTATATCATAATGTACCTACTACCAAGGTTCTAGTGTCATTCATTTCTAGTATTTTAGTCCCCACACCCCAGTTTCCATTGACTTATTAAAAATCACTTTCAATCCTGATCTTGGAAAGATAGTATAGTCTCTATTTCTAACTTATAACACAAAAAGACAGGAGTTTCTGACAACAGATAATGCAGAGTTGCCCTGGGTTTCATCTAAAGCATATTATAGGAAATTTGATATATACCAGATTTAAAAACTTCTTAGAAGATAAACTACAAATGAATTTATAAAGAATAAGCTATAGATCATTAGAAAGGGGGAATGGTTAGGATTTTGTCTTTAGGATTTTCTTACATTTTTGTTTTCTTATGGCTCTAAGATAAATAGTGCTGTTATTTGACATAGATAAACCAAGAAGAAATATTATTTTCAAAAAGGAGATAGGTAACTTAATTTTAGAAGAATTTAAGTTTGAGGACCTCTGTGACATCAGGTGGCAATCAGTTAGTCACAGAAATTATGAGTATATAATTAAAAAATTATCATTGAGAGTAAATCACATTACCGATGATGAATGATTAGAACAAACAGAGATATGAATGTAGGAAACCTTACCATGCTTAAGGGTCAAAGAAAGGAAGATGGGACAAAGAAGAAGAAGAAATGGTCAGGAATGGAAGAATAAAAGATCACTGTCAAGGAAATTGCTTAAAGAAATTTAAGGAAAGGAGTTGTCACTATTATCAAACAATGCAGGACGTTCTGATAAGAAAAATGAAACATGCCTTATCTACAGCTATTACTGACACAGACATATCTGGCCAAGATTAGTACCATGAAGAACGAGCAGAGTAATTACAGTAGGATTGAGGTGTCACTAAGAACTAACAGGAAGGGAAAGACATTTTGCCTTGAGAAGTTGGCCCAAGATGAGAAGAGAAGAATGACATTCTTGTTCTTGTTACTCTCCACCTAGAAATCAAAACTTATTTAAGCAATAACAAAATAATAAAATCTTAAAACTCGTCTCTAGTAACCAAGTCCATGAAAATGCACAAAAATTAACATACAGTTCCTGCTTTGAAATATTTTTATATTCCCTCTAATTGGTATGCTAGCACATAAAGAAGGAAGGATTAGTTTTAAAAAACAAATCAAGGCAATTAAGGAAGAGCTATTGTCTGCCATATAAGATAATTTCACAAGAATAATATAAATTATAAGTATTATAAATTCTCAGGGAAATTCTGTTGTTCACGAAGGCAGAAAGAAAAGGTGGGCTGGATTATCTTCCATTTTTTCTCTAGCTTCATGCTCTATCCCCCACTCTGCCTCAGTAGTTTGATCCATAGGGGCTACCTTGATAAACTTAATTTGCAACTTTCTGTAGGGTTCAGCCAATGTGGAACCATGAAAGGGATTGATAAGAAGGGTGACATCAGACTGCTTATTTTCCTGGATTCCTGAATTTTGTCTGGGATCCTCTCCTGAAAGTTGCAAAATCTATCAAGGTAACTCTTTTGATTATATCTATCTTGTCAAGCTAGAGAAATTTTAAAATTGAAACACTGCATCTCTTTTTTTTTGTTTCCTTGCCTATGCTCTACCTACCTTCGTATATAGTCCTTTATCCTTATGTGACTATGTCTTCTATTTCCTGGCAAGACCCGACTGATAGAAAAAACCTCAAGTAACTGATGGAAATCAGAACCACACTCTAGAATGAAGAGAATTTGAGCAGGTAGAAAGAGGGAATTTAAAGAAGGAACAATTAATAAAAACTACTTTAAACAATGACATAAAGATGGGATAAGATGGATGTACATGAATATAAATAGGTTATCTTTAATAAATTAAACATGAATGCTATGCAAATATGGGATATAAGGCTGTAATTTTAACTCTAAGGCAATGTTTGTCAACTAGGGATGATTTTGCCCCCAGGGGCCATTTGGCAATATCTGGAGACATTAATGGTCCTCAAGACTGGTGCGTGAGGCAAGGGAGTGGTATGTGTGGAGGGGAGGTGGGGATGCTACTGACATCTAGTTGCTAGAGATAAGCATGAAGCTAACATCCTACAATGCATAGGACAGCAAAAGACTGTCTTAGCCTATAATGTCCTAATGTCAAGGTTATAAAACCCTACTTGACAGCCAACTTTACAGAAGATGACATTCAGCGTGACATTCTTGTTCTTGTTACTCTTTCCATCTAGAAATCAACACTTATTTAAACAGTAAAAAAATAATAAAGTCTTAAAAGCTGTCTGTAGCAAGCAATCAAGTCAAGTCCCTTGACTGTGGTTTGATAGAAATCCATCAAGGTAGGGAAGACTCATAAAATTAGAAAATAAAATTATATATTGTGTGCCTAGCACTGTAATGCGAAAGTGTACAAAAATGAAAATAGTTCCTAACTGTGCACAACATAGAATCAAATGGATAAAGAAAAATAATTAAACACATATATGTAAAATAGAAGCCATGCTAAATGTGACCATTGAAAATACTGCAATTTGATGAGAGAGGTAGTTGGTCTAATTAATGAGGTCAGAAGAGACTTGCCTGAACAAGAATTCAGTAAGAGCTGAGTTAGAGAAGCTAAATACAGAAGAGACAGCATGTGCAGAGGTTAGTGAGATGAGTAACTGGCCATACCTATCCATGTTTTCACATGTATATACTTAAACCGTACAGTATATCTTTCCTTGTGAGACTGTTTTTATTTCACGTTACCATTTGTGTTTGGCAGTGTTTTGTCCCCAATCACAGCATAAACTGTCCAGAACTAAGAACTGTTTCCAATTTCTTTCACAACTTCCACAACTATGTGGAATGTTCTAGAAATAGTACTGATTGCAACTTACTCAACTGCCAGTTATGTGCAAAATTCTAAATAAAAAATTTGAGCTCTGTAGTTTTTTGGCTACTTCACTTATACTAAAGAAAATGTGTGTGCATGATGATGGAGAGAGTTGAGTATGGCAGGCAGTTTGCAAAGAAGCTATCCCAAATTTTCTTGGACATTATATTCCAGTTTGTTTCATCTGCATTGCTTGGTTCCAACGCTCTACAGTACAACACTACTAGACGCCAGCGTGCACTGTCCCATTCTGGAGCACTGATGGGAAGCACAGGAAATTGAGTTGAAAAAGACCTGGAACTGACCTTCAACTCTACTCTAATGATTAAGACACACAGAGACTTGTGAAACTGTTTCTCTCTGTGAAAGGGTTTACTAATAATAATCTCATTTTATATTTTAAGGAAACAATGACATCATGTCTTTGTGACCTTACTGAAATGTATAAATAGTATCATGCAAATGTATGGGCATATGGAAGCATTTGAAAGCAAGTGTGAAGTGTTGATATTAGTAGAATCATTTAAAAATAGAGCTAGGGTAGCCATTTGCAGAGAACTGTCTTAAATTCAAATCTGGACCAATCTGCCAAAATTCTAACAAGTCAATAAGAATGAGAATTCTGTTCGAAAGAACTGATAAAAGTGTACTATTGACTGTTTTTATCTTATGACCCCTTCACCTGGACATTACCTTTTTCAATGTTTCATCCTTCTGTCTCTCTCTAGAAACAGCCCTTGACTTTTTTGTCCCTTCTTGGGGCATTATATAAGTTTCTACTTGAATCTGTGCTCCCTGACTGCAATTCTTTGATCCAAAATAAGTGCTTGATTGCCTTTCTTAAAGGTTCTTAAAGTACAAGAATTAATAGCTTAGAAAGTATGTATATGGAATTCTAATTGTAAAATAACGACCAATATCCAAAGAGAGTAACAACCACAATCAAGTGAGCAAAGCAGGCATTCTCCCTGACAAAAAGAAAAAGATGGCTGACACCCACTGCTGAGACTGTGCTGGGAAAACTATGAGGGGGAAACCCAACTGTGGTAAAGAAACTAGTACAAGGCTGGCAACAATGTGCATCTAGACCTTGAGGAGGTCCTGATGGGTAAGATGTATTGATAAGTGCAAATTAAAAAAAAAACAAAACTCTACAGTCTACTTTGTGATGGGGAAAGATGAAAAATACCCACTTAGCTCTTTAGTCAGAAAAACACCCCATGAGCTCTCTCTTCACTGTACAGCTTTATAAAAAACAAAATCTGTAGAGCCAGCCAAATGCAACCATAAGGCCACTTATTAGAAAAGTATCTCCTGCATTTGCTTTGAAATTATGTAAATGATTAATGCAAATAAATAATCCCTAATATTTTGCCTTTACCCTGAAACAGTGGCATAAACATCAGTGAGAATAAAGGAAAATGTTATTTCTGTGCATTTGAGTTCCACAAGCATTTATCAAATTTATCAAATGCATTTATCAAATGCCTACACTTTGTGCAAACACTTTGGTTAAAACTGTACGAGGAAATATTATGCAATTAGATAATTGTTAATAAAAATATTTTGGTGGAAGTGGCATCGTAGGAGAGTCAAGCGATTAAGCTTCTCAGTTCTGACTAATACACTTATGTGTGACACTAGCAATTTCTGTTTGTATTCCTGAGTGTCCTAATTGTGGAGAAGCAGATTAGAATAAAAATTATAGTAAACACAGTGTGTCTAATTTATTGACTATATATTATGCATTGAAACTATGCCAGGAATTTTAACATCTAGTACAGCAAATATGAGGTATATATCCATATTTAATGGATAAGGAAAGTGAAGGTGAACTTATAGAGCCAAATTCACAAATTAAGTATGAAATAGAGCTGGGAATGAATCCCATTCTCTTCCCCATCATCTCACCTTTTACCTCTTCTAGTATTAGGGAGTTTGGTGAATAAACGTGTTCAATATTACTATTATCTTGCAAGCTTAATTATCAGTCATCATCTTTTCAGATGAAGTGTTTAGGGTTATCTTCATATGGTCTCTACTCATTTCACCATATCAAAATAAGTGTTGGCAAATAAATCAATGAAAGATCAAGTTTACTGTTACTGATGCCTTGTCAATTCACAAATTTAAAACTTTCAATTCTCTTTCAACATGCAGCACTTTGATAACCTTGAATGTTATACCCTGATGGAAGTGAAAACTAAGTTGATAAATTCTCTTGGTTTAATTTCATGCATTCACTAATTAAAAGCAAAAGGATGGTTAAGAGGTTGTAACACAGTAAGTCAATTAGACTGAAATAAAGAATAGTCATAAACAAGGAATGTCTCATGAAGATGTATGCTACTTTCATTACTGAAGTCCCTTCTTAGATGGAATTAAGTCAATATGAAAGTAAAATATTCATAGCTATTCTTGAAACTACATTTTCAATGGTAACAGTAGACAGAAGATTCATATCCATGTTACTTTTCAACCTTTTTTCTCAAAGATGCATAAAATTATATGATAATCTAAGTATTAAGCTGAGGAGATAACTGACATTTCAGATCTAATAATGTATAGCAATAAATCAGATAATTTTATATCTCTGCAGATATATTAATCTAAAAATCCATTTGAAGCAGTGGGATTTTAATAATGATATTCATATCAAATTATTCTCCTAGGTGAATCTCTTGCTAAAGCTAGTTTAAATCTTGTGGGTTTTTTTTTTCTTTCTTTTTATTACAAGAAGAACCAAGGAGAAAAATTGTGAGAAAGAAGAAAAATGCGAACCATATAATATTACCGCTTTATTTGTAAAATTTCAACAAGTTATGTCTGTGTAAGATAGGTCACATTCAGGAGACCATGCACATGAAGTTGAATTAACTTCCATATCCAGGCTAAGAGGAAAGAATATTGGATTGGACTATTTTTATCAATTCTGTTAATTGCAGGAATTTGACACTTTGCACATATGACTAGTTCTATAATTTTGAATGAATTCATAATGCTGTGTAGTCAAATAACGATGATTCAGTTATATGGATGTTTTAAAATTTAATGAAAAATAATGGTCACCTTAGGTTTTTTTTTTAATTTGACAAAGTGATTTCCATATATATACATAATTCATCAAGACAAGACATTAATATAATTACATGGAGAAAATGGGGCAAAGGAAAGAGTAAGAAAATGCACAAAGCCACATTATTTCCATAATGTCTTAAACATAAGCTAGAGGTGAATTATTATGTAACTCTAATCTTTTACCAAACAGTGCAATCTGGGACATATGGTTGGCCAGTCATATAAGTAAGTGTCTTTAAGATAGACATCAAATGACTGCTTGATAAAAACATGTTTTTCTAATACTAGAACCAAAGAGAAATTTTTCCTTGAAGGATAAAGCATTGAATTAATTCTAAAGCATCTTCCAACTATATATTACTAGTATACTGTTACATAACATTAGATAAATGTGTATCTGTGTGCGTATGTGTGCGTGCGTGCGTGTGTGTGTGTGTGTGTACATGGTGCATTCCACAGAAAATTATAGCCAGTTTACTTAATTGTATACGCAAAAATGCTAAAGTATGAGAAAATCAATTCAGAGTATAAAATAATATTGATAAAAATATAAAAAGCAAAGATAGTGTGTTTAAATTTTAGTATCTATATGAAATTTTAACCCCTATACAACAGTAGATAAGATACATATATATACATATATATGGGTATATATATACACACGTTAATTTACAGAAATAGTTTGGAAAAATTATGATCGATATTTAAATGGAATTAACGCTAATGGGTTTGTTAACTGAAAATTAGAGATTATCTAGAACATCCTTATGGTTTATCTAATAATATGGAGTCTCTATACTTTGCATACTCTTTGAGCTATTTTACAACTGATTTAATGAAAATAATTTTTGAATTAAAAATTCAAATTAATTGTGTCTTGTGAAATGCAATTTATTATTTCCCTGTGGATAGAACTATTTGACTTATTCTTGTAAATTCATTTCAGCATTGCATATTGACTATATGTATGGGACTTTTAATTCTCCTTTTGACCCACTGCTGGTTCCCTAATTAACTAGTTAAAAATATATTGACATAAGTTCACTTTATTTTGTATGAGTTAGGATTTCATTTTTTAAGCCGTTAATATATTCAACACCATATATATACATATACATGCATACATATACAAATCTATGTTTCTATCTATATCCAATGAGATAGGCAATCTTGTATACCTATCTTACACACACAAAAAAAGCTGAAACATAGATATTAAGTAATGACTTTGAGGTCATTTATATAGAAATTAATATGGCCAGAATTAGAGCATGATAATAATTATGCTTATCCCAACAATGTGATATCCATTATTGTAATTAAATAATGAAATATTAAAACAAAACATATTATTACAAGACATGCAGAGAAAACAGCTCAGATAATCTCTATTTCATCCTTCTTCAAACAAAAATAAGTAAAAAATGTGACAACCCTTTTTATTCATTTGATAAACAGAACAGATAATGATTAATGTTAACATTTTGGAATTATTCCCATGAAAGTAAGAATTCATTAAAATATTATCACCCTAATAATTGGATGTTATATGGGAATTTCTAGGAAGCACATCAAGATGACAAAAAAAGTTGAAGTGTGGAAATAGATGTTATTCACAGATATTATGACTATGTAGAACATTCAAAATTTCTAAAAAATAATATAAGAATTAGAAGGGTTCAACCACTTGCTGACTAGAAAATAAATTCTCAAAAATCATGAGCAATTTTGCACACTACCAATAAAATATTAGAAAAATTAAATATGGAAAACTGAAATTCATGTCAGCAAAATGAAACACAAACCTATTTAGAAAAAGTCTAAAAAAGATATGTATATATTTAAAAGAGGAAATCATAAATATTGAGAACAAAAATAAAAAGTATGATTATTATAGTTAGTAGGCTATTTAAATATGTCAGTTTTCCAAATTCATATGGAAAGGTCCACTCGAGATTTTTTAAACAAACAAAACCAAAAACAAAAAAAAACCCCAAAACTCCCCCAAAAACCCAAGGAGAGAAGACTTTGCCTAGTGAAGCCAAGGTTTAGGGTAATGCTGTCTATCTGTAATAGAACAGACTAATATTTGTGCAAGTCTGAGCAAAACAGAAGAGTTACACATCCATAAGTATATGGTCAATGTTTTAGAAGAGGGGTTAGAAATTAGGACAAGAATAATGTTTTAACAATGGTGAGAAAACTGATTTTCTATTTGGAAAAATAAAGTATAATAACTTTAGATTTCTTCACTGAATCCTATATATAAACAACAAATAAATTAAAAACTAAAGAAACAACTTTAAAATCTTAGTAGAAATTATGAGACTGACTTTAAGTAAGAATATAAACGATTTCTTAAATCAGACTCAAAGGCAAAACTCATAAAAATAAGATATTTGAGTGTAAAAGTGAAATATTTTTAAGAAAGGACTTTAGGAACAAAGAAAAAATGAAAACATAAGAGAAAATATTTGCAGCAAAAAGTAAATAAGGACTCAAATTTGAGGAAACTATCAGCAAGAAAAGAAAATATGACATAATAGAAAGTAGAGGATATGAAAAGGCAATTAATGAATAAAATGGTCACTAAATATATATAAAGATATTCAATCTCACAGTTAATAAGAAAAACATAATAAAACTACAGTAAGATACCATTTTATCTACAACAGATTAATCAAAAGTGAAGTTTGACAATACCAGATGTTGATAAGGATATTAATAAGAAACTCTGAGACCTTGCTGGCAATATAAATGTTTCCCTACACTTTGGAAACAGTTTCTCAGTATTTAATGTTATACATGTATATTCATCAATTCTGAAAATAACTTAGGGAATATTTAGTGCAATTATTATCAGACAGGGCAGTCATTATAATAAATGCCACTCATGTGTGCCAAAAATAATAAAAATATTATCTGAGCATTACTTGGAACATACTTAAAGATACCATCTATTTGCAAGATACCCACTAAGATGACATCTATAATTTGCCAAATTTCTCAATTATCATCCAATTACAGGACAGGAGGTTATTAATTACAATGCTAATTTTGATTTTAGAATAGTTGCCCTTCATTTTTATAGAAATTAACTAGCAAGATCAACTGGCTGTTAAAACAATTAAATCTATTATTAAATTAATATAAAAGAATCAATCTTTCAGCTTAGACAACAATGGGTTATGACTCTTCATGGAATGAGAACTGACCTTTGTTATATCTTGGAAGGAGATTCAACATCCATTCCAAAGTGAAAATTTAAGAGAACTGTCACCATAGTCTGAGACATGGAGAGTCAGAGAATGTTGCTTGTACATGGGACACAGACAGAAGACTGAAAAAGTTTAGCATTAGTCTTGATATGTTTCCTAAAAACTAAATCTATAATCCGAAAGTGAAATTAACATACTTCTCTTTAGGCTCCTCAAGACAGGAATAGTCTAACAACAAATCCTGAAAAAGTAAGAGGTTTTTCTAACAAGGCTACTGTCTATTTGAGAAGACCTTCCACCCTGGTCTGCTGGCAGTGAGCACTGAGAGAAATTTCTTGGAATCCTGCCAGGGTGGTGGGAGGAAACACCTGGACATGTGAAAATAAGTATATTAAGGATGGGTTTGTGCCAGCAGTTTTCTTTCCATGGTCCCTCCTCTGGAGGTCCAAATATATTTGATGCTTCAGCAAATCATTCCTGGCAGAGGAGGGTGGTAGTGGTCAAAGAAGACACCTCTTTAAGAATAATATTCCTTGTGTATCTTTGTGGTTCATGGCTGCAATGGGAATAGTTCATCCAAAATCTGATGAGTAGTTTTAAAATTAATATTAATAAAGTAAAAATAATATCAACACTATAAAATACACATCTCTTCATATAAAGACAGTATGATATACCAAGAAGCAAATATCTTCACAAAAGTTAAATACCTACACCAGGATAAACAGTCACCTCCACTGTGCCTGTGTGCTTCCTATGTCACTAAATGGCAGGTAGATCTGAATCAGAGGAGGAGAGCTCAGGGGTGGCTGCCAGTACTGAAGAGCATGTCACTGCGACTAAAGTCAAGAGGAACACCCGCTAACTATCTGTGGTTGGACTAAACTTTCTCAAAGCAACACCACCTTTTTGGATATACTTCTTAAAAGTCAGCATAAAAAGCTAACAAACTCAAAGAAATTTTAAAAATGATAAAGAGAGAAAAAGAGAGTGGGATATAAGGTGAGGAGATGTGGACTTAAAAGTAAAATAAAAAGAATAGCAAATATGTTTTAAAAGCATCAAAAGCAACATATATATTTATAAATAATATATTATGATTTCATATATACATATATACACACATATTCATATATGTTCTTTATACATATAATTCAATATATATATAATAGGACTATATATATATATACATACATACAAACATATATATAAACTTAGACAACTAAAAGACCAGAAATTAAATCTTTGGCATAATGGACATTTTTTAAATATAGAAAATTAGATTTAAATCAGTTATTAGTAATTAAAAAGTAATATGGATATACTATAAAAATAAGGAAGTTTGAGATAAGACATTTAAATACCAAAAATATCAAACAAAATGGGAGACAGAGAAAAAAAATTGGAACTGATGAAAATTGCTAGAAGTAAACTAGAAGAGAAAATTTGTGAGAGTTCTTTGGAGCTGTGTAGCTCTCCTTCTTGAGAGACACTCTACCATCACCTCCAATCATGTGATTCTCCTGCACAGAACCATGAGGTGATTATCTGTCTGCTCTCCCACTCAGCTATACCTTCCTTGATGGGCAGGCTGATGAGCCCTGTTTTACTGAAAGGTAAAAGCATGAGTTTGCTTTCCAGAGATCTGGGCACAGTTTCTTAGAAAAGCAGCCCATGAGTCTAGGTTAAGAAGACATCATAATTTGTTGGTACAAATCAGTTGTTTCTATTCACAACAGTTATTTGGAATGGCTGTTTCTGCATGTCCACTATAAGACTGGCAACATATTTATGGTTTCCCAGGACTCATATAAATGAACTCCAGTGAGAACTTCTTCAGTAAACCAAGACATCACCCAGTTACTGAGGAAATTTCCAGAGAGGAAGAGACTCCATGAATGACCTTTGGAAAAGTATATACAGCTTGTTCAACCAAACTTTCAAAATAGCAGATTAATCTTTGGATCCATAAAGTGTATATACCCAAATTCTACCGGAATTAAATACAGAGATGTGTTAATCAATGAAGCTGGAAACTGTTTCTATATGAGATTAGATTCAGGAGTCCTTCACATCTATCTATCTTACTGAGCACACTATGTATAAAACAATAGGTACTACATGGCGATGGAATCTGAAGCACAATAGTGAAAAACTTCTGCTTCAGTCAGAGAAGGGTTTATAGTAAGTGTTTTTGATGATAATCTACTGAGTTTTGTTTTTTTTCCTTCCCAGAACCATTAAATGAATTGAGGTTGACCAAGGTCTCCATTTAAAAATGGAATCATTGGGTCACCAATTTTACTTTCTTTCAGAAAGTAATTGATAAAACGGATTCTTCCTCTCCTAGTGTTTTCCAATTTACTCTTCTAAATAGACCACAGAACAAAGATGAGGAACCAAAAGTGCCTTTCCTTATTGCATAATGGAATTCAAGTGTGCTGACCTCCTGACCATGATGTATAAGTCTAATGATTTTAAAATTGCTTTTGCCTGCTGAGTTGTACATTCTAGCCTGAGACTAATTACCATTTTAAACTGAACAGATTATGTAAATGAATGTACTTGATAGCTTATTCTTTCTTTGTGCATACTATGAGGGGCAGAATGGTTTCTCAAATAAAAAGAATTAAACATCTGTGTTTAGATTCATCTCAGTGTTAAAAACACTTTTTTTTCTCATAAAACTAGCTTTATATCTGAACAACAAATGTTTCCAAGGAAGACTGATTTGAAGATAGTAATAAGCACTCATTCTTTACAAACTAGCTCCTGATTTTTTGTTGCTTTTCATCCTTTTGGTTAAGTATTGCCCTCACTGATTTTTCTTTTTTAAATTTAAATCCACCTATTTGCCTTAGTAGGGATGGCTTATCAAACCCTTTCCTGCAAGTGATCAAAAGAAAGGTTTGCTGAGTGCCAGTTTGGACATGGGGTTTGAAGTCCTACAAGTTGGCCCTCGAAGAGCAGCAAATGTGACAGTGTCACAGACCTGATAAAGGCCTGGAGGTAGGAAGAAGAAATTTAAACTTATACCTCGGTCTTACATTAGACCTGATTCCTGCAGCTATGGCACAATGATATATAAAACACACTCAACTTGGAAAGGGATATTCAAGGACCGTTGGCTATTACTTGCCCCTCAGCTCTCTTGCTTTAGGTAAAAACAAGTCAAGAAAGTCACCTGAATGAATGCCTCACGCTTTTCCTCCTGCAGTTGTGATTCTTCCCTATGTCTGGTCTTCTAGATCACTGACTTGGATGATCAGACTTGACACCCAACTGATTTTCTTCTAATCTTATCAAGATTCACACAAGCCCAAGTTTCAGCATCCTGTCTCCCATGAATATACTTGACTTTCTTCTCCCAGGTCAAGTGCAGACTCTAAGGAGAAAGCTTCAGGGCATGCATCCACCAGCAGAAGAGTATTACAGAAGATGCTTGTAACCAGCTGGAAAGAAGGACTCACCAAAGGGCTGTGTGAGGAGGCACCTGTACTTCAGTGTACATCAATAGATCTGAACTTTAAGCACTTAGTGTTTGACCCAGACAAGAATGAGCCCAAACATCAGTCTTAACTGTGAGTCTGAAGTAGCAGTAAGTAGCCTGGTTTTCTAATAAATATGACATCAAGCTGTTTCCAAATAATGTAAAAGTCAAGTGAAAGTACCAATGAAATTAATATATATACTAGTCACTTTAGCCCATCCTGAAATTACATACAGAAATTTGCTAATCATCTGAAGTCAGAAACAGGGTTTCTAAACGAAATTAGAATTCAGGAGTTCTCCCCACCACTCTATTCATTTTGTCTGAGTGTACTATAAGTGTAAAATATTAGGTGCTATAGGTATTTGAGGTAAGACAGTGAACAAATTCAAAACAAGACAAATTCAGTTACATGCACATGTTAGTCACCTCACCCCATCCATAAAGGTATTCTTCTTAGATGAATTTAATCAAAAGAATATTTTCTAATAATTTCCACTGTCAGAATATATTTTAAATTGACTGAACATAAGTCTTGTCTTAAGTGAGAGGACAGATTGTCAGCAATAAAGTTAATTTATAGAGCATTTTATAGTACGTGTACATTTACATATACTAGATCACCTCACTAAATTAAGTAAAATGATTTGCACCTAAGATCATGCAGCTTCAAAGTCATAGATGGACTCAAATTGATTCCCCTGAATCAAAATTTCATGTTATCTAAATTGCAAATTAAGCTGGAGGAATCACGTATGTGGTGTATTCTTAATGATTGATTCATTGCATGTCTGTTCATTTAATTCAACAAATATTTATTGAGTACCAACTGCATCCAACATTTTGGTAGACACTGAAAGAAGAGAAAAATAAGGAACACATATCACTCTGGTTTTAGACAAAGGACGTGCAAATGAAGTTATGCAGCCTACTCACTTGCCCACCCAGCTGGTATGGAGTGAACTCTCACTCTCAGGTCTTCTCTCCACCATATTTAGCTTTGCCCCAGAAATTATAAATAAAAGGCAAAACTCATTTACTAGGAAATTCACAAGGTGAGATAAGATTTTTAACGGTTTTGTCTAAGGTCCCTGCCCAGGTTTTTTTACAATACAATGGGAAGTTTTCTAGATGGAGAATCAAAAAGTTTGTAATCTAGGTTTTACTTTGTTTGAACTCATTTAGTAGATCTGGCAAATTTAGATTAAACATAAAGTTTTTAATATTCCTACCTATAAGTAGATGGGTTGGATTAGATACCACAAAGGTCCATCTTATCTATAAAATATTTAACTGTGTTTTATCTAATCTGCAACTATTATTTGCAACTTTACTATTTATTCACCTGTTCCATACAGTTTTATATAATATTCCCTTATAATCCTATTATGTGTTACCTCTCTGCTTCTCTTCATCTCTCCCACTACACACCCCCTCACACACAAACGTATTTGCAATGATTTTTTAAAGTTTTCAAATTTATTCCAGTGAAAATATTATATATAATTTCTACTAAGATAAAAGAAAGAAGTTTGAAATATCTTAAAAAAAAGATTTTTAAATTGAAATGTAAGTCTACAATTATACGGTGAACATACTATAGTCAAAGAAAATCACACTTCAATAGCTATGTTCAATATTTGGTCCAACTAAATATGTTTTTACAAATTAAACTAAAAGCAGTTGATGCCATAGTGAATTCATTGTATCTTTCAGAATGCTTTTGACATGCTTGACATAAATTAGTCCCATAATAGACATGATTGCTAAACTGCCTAAGCACAAACACAAAATTCATTTAATTTTGCTGAATGAGCTGGTCAAACTGGAGTCTTCAAACTGTCTTCATTCTCTGCTCTGACATAAGCCAAATGAGTCTACCGTAGGTCCATAGGTAATTATAACCCTAATTAAGAAGTTTCACTTTTAACTATTTAGAACTAGAGTAAAATTTCAGAGCCAAATTATCCTGGATATCCATGTTCTGCTCTGACCATACTCCTTTCACTTGTAAAAACATTTCTTCAAAGCTTACATTAGGCCATTCCAGTTATTCAACATTCTCTTTTAAGACTTCTCCATGTTTATTTAGAAGTTTCTACTCAAGATATGATGTAGGACATGTACAAACATTCACAGAGAGACACACAAAGTTAGACTTGTACCTTAGAAAGACAATCTTTAAAAATAAGATCTTCAGTGTGCAATGTTGGAACTAACTATAGACCGTGGGGACCAGATACACTTGGAATGACTGGGGATCCCTAAATAATTGTAAATGAATAACTACCATACTGGCCTGACCAAAATGTTTGCTGTTGGCTCAAAATGGAATTACTTAAGCAAAATGAATAAATTTGCATTCTTCCAAATATGAAATAGTTTTATTTTCAACATTAATGCATTTTTAGCAGTAAAAGTACTCAAATCATCTCACTTCCTAGGGCTTAATTTTTCTACCTCATATAAAGATGGTAGCTGACATTAAATTCCTTTTCAAGGTATAACAACCCTTTTCTTACATAAAAGCTTATTTATTTCTTACATACTTGCTATCCTCACTTCAGAATTACAAACAGAAAAGAAGGTTGAACAGCATTCCTCTCAAGAGTATATGATACATAAGCTTTAACAAGACCAAAATTAATAAATCAACCTTCCTCTCATAACTGATCACCTTGTATTTCTCCCCAAAGTGTCAATATTTCTCTGACTTTCAGGTCACAAACAGTTTAATGCTTACCTGAAAGACACGAATTACAAAACCACAGACTTAGACTCAACAGTGTTTCAGGTAATATATAGGAATATGCACAGAATGTGATGGATGGAGATGAGGAACAGCTGAAGTCTCCTTCTCTGCCATGGTACTTGGCCTATGAAATAGTCAGAGACACTAGTAGACAGTGTGAGATCCTTAGGCCTGGAACCAGAAAGAGGAAAATTAGAAAAAAAAGAAAAAGTCATGAGGAGTGAAAATTGAAACTTCACTTCCTTGAGAATTTTATCTCAGAATGGTGCTTCTTAGAATATTTCAATTTTCTCCATGCTGGGTAAATAAACACAAAGAAAAAATTAAGTCAATAGAAATGAAATCATAATAATAGAGAAGATAAATATTATCAGTCTTTTTATCTCCTGTTGAGGAACAACAATATATAGGTGATTTTTACTTCGAGATTGTTAAACTATTCTGAGATGATAGATATATCATCCTCTATCCCATCCATCCATTCACAAAAGATAATGAGTTGTGATTTGAGTGCCTCACAGATTTTAAAGTATGTTGTGATTGCATAAGGATTTAATCAAAGTTTTCCCCAATATCAAGAATTTCAAGAACTCTATTCTTGATGGTAAGAACTTCGTGGCTGTGTGCATTACATGTAGGTAGAAAGAAGAAATTCACACAGACCCAGTGAATTTCCATATGCAGTGTTTTTCAAGCTAATTGTGGAAAAAGGACCTTTCTTTTTTTCCTGACTTTTCTGTCACAGGTGGGTAAACAGTCCTACCAGACTAGCTCCTCCATAGCATAAGCCACATGCAAATTACCATGTAAATTTAATCACACTCAATCTGATCTAAACCCTCTTCAATGAAACAATTCATCTGATTATTCCCTTAAATAACACCGTGATGTTAAGTGTTATAAAATTTCTAAATACCTGCAAATTCTTTATTTATCTCTTCTTATACTAATAATAGTTTGTAGACTGCCACCTGTGAAGGGAACTATGCTAAGTAGAAACAGGATTCCAAGCTGTTAGGTGATTTGCATAAGAATTTGACCTAATCCTTCTCCAATGACGAGATTCTCCAATGAAAAAATAATTTGAGATTTGGGATAAATAATGATTTTTCTATACCCCTGGTTTGAAGTGTGAATTATTATGCCTAGGTATTACAGTTTATTTTTGTCATTTATTTTTAGGGAATTGCATATTTTTTCAATAATCAATTAGAAAATTGAAATTAAGGTATTTTAGAAGCAGTATACTCTAGGTTTGTGTCTACATCCACATACTACTAAGGATATTTAATTACAGTAAATCATTAAGTGAAAAATAAATGAAGTATATTTCCAAATATGCATCATGAAGGAAAACAGTTGAGTAACCTTTTCTGGGGGGAAAACCTGCAGAATTTTAGAGGAGAGATGTCATGGAGATATAAAAATCTAACCAACTTAATTTGATTAATCTCTTCCCTGAATGCTGAAATTCCTCTGGGGGCACTATACAATCTGATCCCTGATTATCTTGTCCACTGTATTAAAAATTATTTTCTACAGTTTCTTTTAAATCATCTTCAAGCAGATTAAAGCTTACCAAAGACAAGGGTCATGCAGTAATAGCCTTTTTATACAATTCCCAGAATGTATGTTGATTTTTTGCTCTACAGGGAAGAGTAAGTTCCCAAAGAGCAGCCTTTTCTACTTTTTCAGTCCTCTGGAAATATTTTCCCCAAAATTGTTCTACAATAGCACTTTTGGTTAAAAAAATATCAAGGGCTGAATCTCTTTTGATTTTTTTTCAACAGACTTTCAAAAGACCTTTATCTCATAAAAAAGTATCATCATCATCATCATCATTGGTACATATTACACCAGCCTTGTATGGTATCTACTTTATAATATTTGCTGGCAATTAAAGGTGAATTATGTTCAAATTTATAGGTGAGAAAACAAACTCAGGGAGCTTACTTAACACTTGTTCCTGTTCACATAGTGACAAAGTGGTAATGTTTTTATGAAGCAGTAAAACAGCTCTATGGTTCTAAAACCTCTATTGTTCATATTTCTTTGTTTTTCCTATAGGCCATATTACCTTTTTAAACTTCCCAGGGCTTCATGATTAAGGACCTCAGAATTTGAGGGTTCGTTTAAATATTTTAAAACTCACAGGTTCTGATTAAACACTCCTTTGCTCTAGCTGTTATTTACAACCAAAAAGAACAAGCATCAGTTACATACGTTATAGAAACTGTCATGTACCACTTTCCCCGACTTGAGAAGGAGCTTACCAGATTTAGCACACACCTCACCGTGTAGAGCAACTTTCAGCAACAACTTGCTCAAGCCAGCTTAGTCTGGCACTATTATATATCGCAATACCCAACCCAGAATGACAGGGAAATGCTAACATGAGGGAAACCAGCTCAGCTAGTAAACATGTTAAAATTTTTCCTTCATCCCAAATCAATCCATTGTACACAGGAAAATGAGAAAGGCAAAATCCCAATAAACCAAATTAACAAAAATCAAGAAAGAGTCAAACCCACATCTAACTTCAGCTGACCCCCATTTAAGGGCCATTCGATCAAGATCAATACCCCTAATGCATAACTATAGACACCCACCAATCAATGTAAAGTGATAAAGGAAGCAGGATCAATAAACATTAGAAGAGCTAGAGAGTACTGAAAGAAAAAGTACAGTGAGACTACTGGTCTTTGCTGAAATGAGAGGTATGGGAATTGCTTGTAAACCACATGTTTTCCTTACTAATCTATTTTCTTCACCGAAAATCTTGATGTTTTGTCCTTACTTGATTTTATGAATTAATGGTTAATAGCACAGTGTGACTTGAAGACTTGATTGACTTAAAAAAGTATAGTCTAGATTATATCATAAGAGACTATCACATTAAAGAACTGTGTGCTCATTGATCTTATAAAAGTTCAGTATTCCTAGCAGATTAATATATATCATTATCACTATAATATTAGTTAGAAGGCATCAATCACTAAGCAAGTACTTGATATTAGTGTTACTACATACTATTCAGAATCAGGCAATATTTGGGGCCGAGAGACATAACTATTCAAATGGACAATGTCCAGATCATACATAAAAATAGAACTCAGACCCACAAATTTCAACAACCTCTCATGGTAAACAAAACTATTATTTATAATAATCAGCCCAGGAAACCAGTCTGCCATAATCAAACTGCTATCTCTCATAACAATCCGGAAGCCAAACTACACTTTTCTTCATAATCAGTCTAAAATGGTTAGGGCTTGAATAATTTCCTTAATTTTTGTCCCTGATTATAATTTACGACCAATCAGAAGTAAAACATACACCCCTAATGCATCATAAAACATGACTGCTTCTCATTAGCCCAGCTGAAGCACCCTTCAGATTTGTCTCCACCGGGGAATACCTGAACCTTACCTTTTGTCCGCACTGTGAAGTTTTCTCACCTTCTGCCAAAATGCAAGTGACTGGCTTATTCCTTTGCTCTCAACAGACTTTACTTGACCTTGTGTATTGGTCTTCAGGTATTTTCTCGGGTCGTACTTCTACTACAATAAATTGCTATCTGACATTTAAATTTAACTGAGCATCTTGTGTTTATATTTGCTAATTCTAGTGACTGTTCTAGAGCGCAAATATCTGGGATGACTCACCAGGGTTCTCTGTTTAGGATTTCACAAGGCCAAAATAAAGATGTTGGTTGAGCTGAACTCTCATCTGGAGGCCCAGAGGAGGAAAGAATAATTCAGCTTTTTTTTTTTTTTTGTAAAGCAGAATCCAGGTCTTTGTGGTCAGATAGCTGAGATCTTTTTAGCCTGGAACAATTCTCAGTCTCACAGGGCTACCCATATTCTGGGATTCCCATTCGGTCATCTCCATTTTATAATCTCTGATTCCTGGTCCTTCTGCTACTAGCTGGAAAAAACTCTGCTTTAAGTTCATGTGATTAGATTAGGCTCCCTTGAATAATCTACTTTTTCCCAAAATAATATGTCATAATGACAGAAGTGATGACACATTCACAAAATCCACGAATGGTCAAATGGAGGAGATTATATAAAGGTGAGCATCTTTGCAGTCATTGTTAGAGGTCTGTCTACCACACACTTCCCTCTTTGACTATGTAATAAAATATTCACTAGAGCTATAGTTGTATAGGGTCTAAATCGATAATAATAATGAAGCCTTTGCATTATACCTAGAGTATAATAAGAAAGAAATAACAAGAAAGTATCTGTAAAGTAACTTGTCCTATGAATAATAACAATAAGCACTCTGAACGTAATAAAATAAATACTGGCATTCCATTTCTGGATAAACTTTCCAGTGTGCCTGTGTCGGCCTCTGTGTGTGTGTGTATGTGTCTGTGTATGTAAAACAGTAACACATGCAAAGCAAGCAAAACAACAAAAAGCATGAACTTGAAGTCATCAGGGTGCCATAGGGACAATAATGAGTTGACAATATGAAAATGTAAAGATATCAGCACAGAATCTGTTTTAGTTCTTATATAGATGTATATCCTGATTCTAAGAAATGTAAATGAGAATCTCAGAAGCTGAAATATTTTCAGATTCTGTAGGAGGCTGGAGGAGGGACAAATGTTGGACACTTGGGCTCACTGAAATGTGGCCCTAATAAATCCACGTGCTCTGGATAGGGAGCCTGGTAAGCTTCATTGTAGGATTGAGTCACAAACAGCCTAGCTCTTAAAAGGGCAAAATCCAAGTTTTAATAATCCTAACAATTAAAAATGGTATAAGTTAAACCTAGGTTTATATTTTGCATAGACTATCTCTCCCCACAAAACCATATTTCTAACTAAAGAAAATAACATAATGCTAAGATTTATGTGTTAGTCTAAAATAATTCATGTAATGTTCAAATCTTTAAAAATAAAGCAGACAAAAGGAAAATGGAAATTAAATACAGAAAAGGCAGTGTACCTTATAAACAGAGCTACAATGGATAAAGTTAATACTCACCACAGATTTTTATGTAACTATGATGAATAAATTCAAGAAATAAGACCCAAGTTGAGAATTTAAGGAATTTAAGTAGCATACTTCAAATCCAAAGGAAAGTTCATAATGTCCAAAAATAAACGTAATTCTAATTGCAAACAATCTTAACACAGAACATGTGAAAAACTGACAAAACTAACAGGAGATAAACAAATTCACAATAATAATGGGAATTTTAACACACATATCTTAGTAACTGATAAACTGAAAAAACATGAATGGAATAACATATTTAAAGAGCATTGACAAACGACCTAATTAATGTACAGAACATTTTACCTAGTAACTCACTACACATACAATTTACTTTAGGGTACATATTAGGCAATTAAATATTGCTTATATTTTTGCATAATTCAAGTTTTATCAAATTTCAAAATATAGAAATTGTTGAGTGCATTACTTCACAAATAAGCTATAAATTTTTAGACTAAAACTAGGAAACTTTGTTTTTAGATATACTTTTATAAATAACCAAAGCATCAAATGAAAAATCACTACGGAAATTAGAAAACAATTTGAAAAAAATTATAAAGAAAATGCTATGGTTTAAAACTTGAGTATGCTTAGAGATAAATTCAAAGTTCTTTCTTTTGTACATATGAGAAATAAAGGAAGCAAAAAAAATCAGTAAGATGAATATCAATCTTAGATTATAAGCAAAATAATAGTAAACTTAAAGACAGAGTAGATAATACAAAAAAAAAAAAAAAGACAGTAGAAATTAATCTAACAAAAAACAAAGCCAAAAAAAAGTTGTTAAAGTAATAAATGGAAGTAATCCCTAGATATATTGAACAAGGAGGAGCATGGGGTGGGGAGTGAGGACAAGGAAGGAAAGAAAAAAGGGAGAGAAAGGGAGAGAAGATGATAGAGAGAATCAAAAAAGAAAGGAACTTGATATATCTGTATTCGATGCTTAAAACAGCATAAAAATGTAAGATGAATAGCAACTCTAAAATTTATATTAAGGGACAATTTCACAGAAAAAGTTAAAATAGACATACACAAAATGTATTCATAATTATAAAAGAAAATGAATCTGTAACTGATAAACTTTAACAAAGTAGTTTTTTACCATGAATTTTACCATGTACTTAGGGAAAAATAATCTTATATGAATTATTTTAGCTTCATATAGTATCAGCTTTGATAACAAAATTTGACTAAGGATTTATACCAGTGATAAATTATAGACCAATCCCACAAACAGAGAAAACAAAATCCCACACAGACTATCAGCAAGCAAAATTCATCAATTTATATAAGATAATATATAACAAATTGAGTTTATTCTGTGAATTTAAAATTTAATATTAAAAATCAAACTTAATTCATCTCATGCACAATGAAGAAAAATATAGACAATCATCTCAAGAAACACAGAAATATATTTGGAAATTAATATAACCTAAAAGTCTTCACCCTGTGGATGCCCCACATGCAGATTATTTGAGCCAAGGACAGTGGAGGACAACTTCAAAAGCTGCGGCAAAGGAAAAGTTCTTGGCTTTCTTCTAACCTATTTGCTCAAAGAAGCACTCATCCCTTCCTAAGCCTCTACCCTTCACCCAATCAGGAAGCGGTCCTGTTTCCTTATCCCTTAGAAGAATGTAGTCTTGGAAGGTTTTCATACAGAAGTTAGGTTCTTCAGAGAGATCACAGGTAAACAAGGCCCCCTTTAATAAAGGACAGATTGCCCAGCTGTTTGGAGTGTGGTCACTGGACAACATCTGCAATCAGCTCTTTCAGAAACTGTCTCTTTCCCAATTACCAGTCCAAACTCCTTTCAGGTAGCTCCCAGTCAATGTCTGATCAATGTTAAAATATAAAAAAATACAAAGATCTACATTGATCCAATTCAAGACAACTCTAGCTCTCCTAAATGGGGTTGGTCAAAACTGTCCTTGGAACTTCATTGCATCCAAATTTGCCCTCTGTGTACATACTTTTCCTCCCTTTCAGCGTTGATCCCAAGAACTCTCCTTAATAAACACCCTACATGCTAAACTTTATCAGACTTCACTTCCTAAAAAATCCAAACTATAGGCCCATGATTTAAAAGAGCTATCACAGAATAACATGGAATATGAGATTTGAGTGGTGTTTTTTAAATGTAAAACCATTGCCTATCTCTGCATATAAATATCTTCCTCTGTTCACAGGCTGAAATGATGCCACTTAGAACCTGGGTGTCAGCAAGGAACAATAATACAGCTAACACTTCTATGGTACTTATTCTCTACCAAGTTTCTGCTTTTAGTCCATGTATTTATTCTTTACTACAGCCTCGCGAGGTAGGAATTATTATCACATTTTTTCATTCATGAGAAAATTGATATACAATCTAAAATGTAACCCAATTCATAGGATAGAAAATGACCCAGAGTTCAAGCTGGCTGTGTAACTACAGAGTGTTCTGATCTGTTAGGCTAAACTGCTTACCATTTACAGAAAGCACTTTGTAAAGCCTTATTAAATACTGATACATGTTTTCAAAGTATAGTTCTGAAATGGTTATTAGATCATTCAATTTCAGGAGGCAGTAATTGGAAAAACTTGATGACTGAAGCAACTATTTTAGTACTTGAATTTTAAGAAAAATGAAATCATTGATTATTATGATTTGTCTGAGAAAGGTCTGTAAAAATCAGACTGTAATCTCTAGGGCTCTTATCTGCTAGTAATTATGAAATCAGATGAAGATGAACCAGAAGGACTAATTCTTAATTTAGTGTCTGTGTTTTTCAACGCATCTAAACATACTTCAGTTAGAGTATAGGGATTCAAACGCCAGCACCCCAACTTTTAGAACTTAGGAAAGTGGTAATTCATCTGTCTCAGTTCCTCCATTTTATTCATAAATATTTGCCCCATAATATTTTTTCAGACTGTGAGGATTAACTGAGATAATGTATGTTAAGTGTTCATCACAGTCTGTGGCATATAGTAAGCATGCAGTTATTGATGATTGTTAATATTAGTAGTACTGAAGCAGTAAGTTATCTTTATTTTTGAAAGTGGGCTTTATCAATAAGAATCAGAAAAACTTTCTTCAAGGGAGAACTCTCTAAATCACACAGTGATCATGGGCTCTTTATTCATCTCCATCTCAAATCTTACACACATAATATCTATGAGTTATCTATCTCCAACCCAAACCAGCATGATGAGGTGGGAAATTCTAGGGAAACAGGAAATATATCAGTTTCTCAGCTCAGCCAATCATGTCTGACCTGGGGCAGCCATTTAACTCTCTTGGACTCCAATTTTTTCATTTATATATTAGGACTGCACTAGATAAACTCCAAGTTTACTCTAAAAAGTAATAATGCATAATTCTCATGCTAAGTGAAAATAAGGCCCAAAATATACTTTGAAAACAATTGGACGTAGATTTTTATTTAAGTAAAAACACCTAATATATCTATGGGGTTGGTGCATGCACATGTGAATAAAATATTTAAAAAAATAGAATGTTAATAAATCCATTTTGGGGCCATCCAGGGACATTTAGGGAAGAAAGATATCTGGCTATGATAATTCTTTGAAATGATCCCCTTTTACCTCTCTCTGCCTAATTTGCTATCAAAATAATCAGTTAACATCTGGCCAGAAAATTTAAAATGCCACCAGCTTTGAATCATTTTACCCTGGGGCATGGCTATCACTCAGTTTCACCATTACCCACATTATCTAAATTGCTTGGACATGTTTATGCACAGTTAATGGATTGTATTGTAAAGAGTTAGGTTGGTCTGGACATAAATCTGGTGGCAGATCTCATTTGATGATGAATTCGTTAATAGCCTTTTTACACATGAATTCCTTTTGCAAGTCAAGCAGAGTCTCTGGAAAAGCTATTCCTAGAAACAGAGTGATTTCAAAGACTTGGAGCAGATTATTGAGAATGGATGAATGAAAAGAAAAAAATATATGGAAACAATGTGTAGAATTCTAAAAGTTTCCTTTTGAATATTTTTTGCCTTCATAGGCAATTAAAGTTTTCTTAATGGGAATGTTCGGGCCCCTAACTATTCTTTCTTCCTTCCTCAAGTCCCTGTATTCAAGATGCTTCCTTAACTTCCTATGCCCATACCCAATGATCTCATCCACATCTGAAATAACCATCTTGATTGACAGCAAATTAGATATTCTCTCTTATTTTTTTTTTTGTCCTGCCACCATTATGAACACTGTTTCCTTAGCTAAACTATGATTTTCAAATATCAGGAACCAGACATTACCTTCTCTGGTAGTGCACATATGAGAGATGCTCAAGAGGGAGAAAATAAGTGAATTCATGAACTAAGTGCTAGTGTCCATGACTACATTTCACCTAATCATGTACTTAATTCCAGTAATTTATTCAAATGATATAAAAAACATAGTCCAATGAAACTATTATTCAGAAGTCCCTGACAACTTTGAGATGGCTTTCTCTATCTTACCACTGCAGAACCACTTGATACTTTACATTTACAATGTACTTATACTTTATAATTTACCTTCAATTTTAGAATCTTTTTTAATCTTGCCAATAAAGTAGCAGTGAATTTTAAAATTCTAATTTTGCCTGTAGATTGTTTTATAACCTTAGTATTACAGAATAGGACATTGGGAAATAATGCTTTGGTAACAACAATAATATTAACAAATACAAAAGGGGAAGATTCTTCAAACTGTGCTCAATAACAATGTATCACATTGTACTTCTAGAACCAGTTGTAGGCACAGGTGAAACTTTCAAAGGCAATTATTTTCAATGTGTTTGCTTGCTTGCTTATCTCCACCCTGTTGAAAGACAGATAAGGGTCTCACAGCCGGACACTCTAACTCTTATGGGTAAAGTTTACTCTGCAGAGTGGCAATAGAAACAAGCTTGATTTGGGGATGCATGAGATTCCATGTGTGCCTACCAAGTCATCCCTGATCTCTGTCAGCTACCAGACAGTAGGGCTGTGCACCTGATTTCAGGTACAAGTACTACAAAAGGACTTAACACCGCTGATCAGTGGCTACTAAACTCTCTACAGAAATTGTATTCCCTGTATTATATTATTAAATCCTAACGACATCTATTTAAATATGCAGTGTACCTTAAGGTGAATTGGAAGCTTTCTCTCATTTGTAGTTGAATGCAATATATCTAGATGAATATATTATTTAGATTCCTAGATGCTGTTTAAAATCCATGAGTATGGCTCTGAAACTGAGGAAAAGGTCAGTTCTGATAGAAATTCAAATTAGTAAGACAGGCAATAATGAATTTAGAATACAAAAGCTCACAATTAAAAATCCGAATAAACACATACGGCCCCAAACAGCGGAACTGATGAGGCTAAATATGGGGTTCAAAATAGATTGAAGTAATGTTATTTATCTCATGGCCCTGAGGCTTCTTCCACAATTCTATTGAAACGTTTTTGAGAGACAGAGAACAGAGTCGCAGTTAAATGGCCATGGAAGTACATTTTCAAATGCTCTCTTTTTCAGAATTGCCCTGTTTTATGACCCTTGCCCTCTCTAACTTACCACCTTTGTCTGTAAAGGTACCAATTACATGTCTCTGTAAAATTAAATGAATTCCATTCAATTCTCAAGATTTTGTTTTAAAAATTCTTTAATGATGAGATAAATGTGTGATACCTCTCCTGTATATGTGCTTAAAATTAGCTAAGCTTACCTTCACTATTAATATAATAATAATAGAGAAACTGAACTAGTTGCTAAGCCTTTAGAGGATGTTTAATGAATTGTTACAGCATTGTCAAAATTGAGATTGTTTTGCTGCATGTGTTAGGTACTATATATTTATAAATCTTGATCATGCCAAGTTGGAATCCCATCCAATACACTAGCATACACTCAAGCAATGTCTCAGCATAGAAACTAAATCCATCATCTGGAATAAATTGATAGTCTTTTCTCTCTGATTTCTTATTACTTCATTGTGAGTATTGATTTTCAAGAATTTGCATGTTTACATCATAAAACCCAAAGTAAGGAAACAGCATCTTGTATTTAACACAGGTTGCCAGTATTGTGGGATTCTATTTTCTCACTTATAACTATTTTGGGGGGATCCTCTCCTCAAAAATTAGGCTATGATTTTAATTTTAATTCTGCTTCTGTAGAAGAATTGATAATCTGAGGTCTCTCTCTTATAGATTTTTAGTTCCTATAGAGATGATTAAAGTCCCTTGTACTTTAACTGATTGTGTAGGTTTTCAAGCTATTTGTGTGTCTGCAAAAATACAATTCGAGCTTTTTTTTTTCCTAAATCTCTGACCTGGATATGAGTGTTCAAAAATAGTTTGCAATAAGTACTTAGAAACTTCACATTCATATACTTATCAAAAGATTATTATTATTTTTTCTAGATGTAAAACCTTGTTTTCAACTTGGAAGTTCTGGAAAAACTAGACTCAGAAGAAATGCCTATTTCTTCTATACCTTCTTTTATTATTTAACAGGACAGGCAATATGTCATTAGGTCCTTTAACTGTATCATAAAATTTAGTAAAATTTTTTTATAATGCTTTAAATGATTCTTTACTAATTTGCTTGATCTCTACATTTAGGTTGTGAACTTCTTGAAGAGATATATTTTATACCATTTTACTACTTTGGTTCTCCATATTCTACAGCCCAAAACTTATTAAAAGTGGTTTATACTACAATTACCTTTATTGCTTTCTTGGTTAATAAGGATTGCATTTCTATATTCAGTAATTCAGAGAGTAAGATGATATCCATTTTGCTTGATTGAGATGGGGCTATATATTGTTAATATTAAATCTCTATAGCTCCTTGCCTTTAATATAGTGAGCATATAAGGAATGGCAAGGGAAAGTTATGGCGAAAAAATTTCACCCCAAATACACAATAAACAGTGCCAGTTCATTGTTATGTGATAATATTTTGAGTCGTCTGTCCTACCCAAGATGCTCTGTTTTTGATATTAATCCCTACTGTTCCCTTAGGATCTTAATAGTAGCTATAAATTCAAATTAGCCTTTGGAACTAAAATGAACATAAATCTTCCTTCCCTGCCTTATTGAGATGAGATATATTTACCTGTCCATGTGTTAAATAATAGACTAGGAATAGAGTTAAGTAGCAATGAGAACAAGCAATATAAGAAAATTATTTATGTCAGGAAATAACTTGAAAATAAGACGGTAACCCAACTAAAACAGCTTTAGATGAAGGATTACAGCTTGCTCATCAAAATTTGTATTTAGGCCTTTACCTTGTTATATTCACAAACCCCAAACCATAATGATATAAATTCTAAGTAACTCCAAACATTTACCTCCCTTGTAATATACACCTTAAAATCATATATCCTGGCCAAAATTCTTACATCTTCTTCTGATTTCCCTTTTCAAGACACTACTAAGAGGATATCTAGGTGGCGCTGTCCCACATAGAAAAAGATGTAAAACTGTTAGATTGAGCTAATTAGTCTTTATGGTCATTTTTGCATAGTCAGCCTCTTTTATAATCAACAATCTTCTATGACAAGTAGGAAATCCATCAACAAAATTACAGGGTTCAACTATTTCTGAAAACCAGCAAAATGCTTTGCATAGCTAAGACAAGGCTAAATCAAATGTGATTTTATGAAATATGAAATATTTTTTACATTCTTCAGATGCCTAAGTTTGTTGGAAGCTGACTATTGTGTGAGGTTAGATTAATGCATAAAAACTTTCTTCATTAAAAATACTCTTCATGGTTCTAAGAGTTCTATTTAAGCATTACCATCTGAAATTTATATAGAGATTAGAGGTAAATTTTTATTCTAGCAGCACTTGGAAAGGGCAGAATAGTCACTCAAGATATACAATTATAAGAGAGGTTAACCATCTTCTGTTCACTGCTATAATTCACCAAATGTATCACACAATAAAATTCTGTGATAACTCATTTTTCCTGACAAAACCTGTAATGAGAATAGAAAATGAAATAAATTAATATATTCACTTGACCCAACATGTAAGTGGAAAGGGGGAAATGCCACAGAATTACACCTCCTAAAAGTCACCATACAGCTGTAATCTCATGATTTTCGTTAGGTTACTTAGCAGTATATCTTTTATAACTTACCTCTTTCCAATTTTAAAAAGTTCAGAGTCTGATTAGCATTGTAAATAATAGTTAAACTTAAAAGAACATACTGAATCCTGTTTCATTATCTATTGCATATAGCTTTCTAACTTGTTTCAGACATTATATCAAAGGCACTAAAAAGAAGCTATGCAGACAAAAATGTTGACTTTTAAGTCATTATTCCAGCTAACTCATAAAATTCATGAAATAGTATTTGAAGATTAGGTATGTCTTTTGTTTTATTGAGGTTGATCTTAGGAGGAATACTGGACAAGTCACAAGAAGGTTCTAACCAGTTTTGTTTGACATCATATGCCACCCAAAGAAAGTTACTTGAAATCTTTAAACTTCAATTCCCCTTATGAATAAAGGGATTAGATTTAAATATGATGCTCAATTGGCTGGGAATAGGAATTATTGCCCTCTCCCCTCAAAGAGATATTACTGCCACAACTGGGTAAAGAGTTACTAGCATCAGGTGTGGGAGAAGCAAGGTGCGCTGTTAACCATCCTACGATTTAAATATAAATCCCCCTCAAAAAGAATTATCCATCCTTAAATGTCACTTTCACAGTTGAGCACGTTAGACTATAGTATATCAAAAATCCCTTCAAATTCTATGTTCTTGCTCTAGTTTCTTTGTCCCTGAGATTCTTTTCTATTCATTTTTATATCAAACTACACATTTGTGCACAATATTGAGTTATTTGTTGACTGATACACTAGTGCTTTTATTTTTCACTCCATTACTGCTATTTTATTCTGACCTAGTCTAACAGATGCAGTAAATGAGGTTATCATTAAATTTGCAAAACATAATAAAATATAAATAAATCACAAAAGAGTACTTACTTATGGAGCAAGAGCCTCACACTATTAAAAGTATGCAACAAAGTGGTCATGCCACAGCATATTTTTGCAGCTACTGAACTGAGTAGGGTCCTTATTTTTGCAACTGGGGTATATGAGATGATTGTATTAAAATTTTGCATCAATTTGTAGACTTGATATCTTAAAACAAATCATGCAACTTGAATATAGATATTTTTCCATTTCTTATGTTTTTTTTAATTTAGAAAATATTAATTTTGACATTTTTTGCCAATGTTCTCATGCAATGTTTTCCCTTTTACAGAACAGATTCTTGGAGAATCTTACTTCATTGTTCCAGGAGTGTGTTTCTGTCACCCATTATAATTTGAACAAAAAATATTATGTGATTTCCTTTGATCTCTAGTTCTAGAGAGAATATGAGAATACGGCATGAGAGCACTCTTCTTAAGAACAGTGCTGCTAGGCTTGAGAAACCGGAACATTTCTGCCAGTGTCTGAGTAGCATCAGCAAGTAGGCTGTGGAGGACTTTGTAATAAATGGGCTTTATATACATTTTTAAAAATATTCTAGATGGCAAGTCCTTAAGCAGAACCTAAAAGAAAGGATATGAACCAAAGAGAAAAATGACCACACTTACCATGTTCATATATTCCCAGGGTAGTAAGTGTCTTGCAGGTTATATTTTGTGTACGGAAATGATTTTTCTTCCTTACTATCAGTCTGAGAATATTTTTATGAAGGATCTGTATGCGTGTGTATGTGCCTGGGTCACAAGTCTATTCATATTGTATTTAAGTATAGAGTAGGTATTGCTTCTTTATTTTGTCTGTAACTGATATGACCTTTCTTGCAAGTGTTGTACCTATCTATAGTGTGGAAATAAAACAAATATATATGCAACAATCCACTTTAAAGTATATTAGGAGCTAATAATTCAAACAATCTATCTAAGTTTACATTGATTAATAAGTTCAGTATTCCATATTCACCTTCTCCATATCCAATCACTTGCAAATGATGTAGGAATATGGGAAAGCAGTTTGAATATCTATGACAAGGAAGTTTCTCATTCCTGCCTGGGTGATACCCTTGAGATATAACTTATCTAAGTGCCACTGTATTTTTCACTGCTAAGATACTATGGTTTGAATAGCATTATAGTATATACAAATATATACATATATATGCAACCATATACACAAATATACATATACAAATACCCACACTTATATACATACAGATATACATACATATGTATGTCACTAATGCCTCTACATCTTTACCATGTGCTTGTTCTCTAATCCACATCACTCTGGCGACACTACCAGATACCCCACAACAGTGTGTCCCATGACAGGCAGAAAAGTTCTCAATGGAACAGTCACATGATAGGAGCACAAAGGAAGGCTCAGAAATACAAACAGACCATTTCTCTATCTGATGATTCTATTCTACTCTATTAAAAATTTTACAATCTTTCTGTGTTGGTCTGGGGTCATTTTATTGAGGAATTCTGCAAGAGAAGCATCCTTCTAGAATTTTTTAAAGTGTGTCAATAATCTTTCTGTTGTCTATTTCTGTCAATTTATTCAATATACTTCCTCTCCTCTCTACTGGGCCTATACTATATAGGGATTAAAGGAAATTAGAAAATCCTATTTCTTTCCACAATGTCTGGTTTTTAATCCTATTATATCAAAGTGTAATACTCTTTGGAAAGCCAGTTCTTTCTCTGTTCCTACTAGCAGAACTTTAATCCCACCTTTCTCTCTGAAAGTTGTTTTTTAACCTAATGGGGACACGGATGAGCATGCTGAAAAATATAAGAGAAAACATATTGCTCCACAGTCCCCCAGATATTATCATACATGTGCAACAGCCAGAGAGAGGTTTTGATTAATGAACTAAATACATTTCACTCTGTCAAAAATCCTTTAACACAATTTCATTCATCATAAAGTAGGAATCAACAATTTGAGGTTACAGTTTTCAAATGATAAAATGTGAACTTATAGGAACAATTTCATTATTTGAAAGGCTATCAAAATCTGGCTCAGTTCTTATGGGATATCTTTGATTTTTCACTAGAGTCCTTCTTATATGTAACATGTCATATACTGTGCTCCACAGCAAAAAATACAAATACCCAGAACCCACATTTGCACTGGTCAATATTAATGACACAGTCTCCTAAGTAGGTATTTCTTTGTGGTGTCACTTAACTGTGTATTGTGGGTACACCTAATCCTCCTAATAAGATTATGAAATTTCTGAGATCAGAGAACAAATGTCTTAATTCTTCATATTTTCAATAACACCTAATTTGGTTGGACATACTACTGGAGAGAATAAACTACTAAATCATCTATTAATACTTAGAATATTTAAATCCTCATATACATATCAATTTGAGATTCAGATTATTTTGTGTTTTATGAAGTTGCCTCTTTGTTTTAGGAAAGAGATACATCAAAAAGATACAGTTGTTTCATCCAATTCAGTTCAACATACAAATATTTATAGTTATTGATCTTCTTGGTGTGTATTTTGGAAATTATTATGCTAATATACCAGTGAAATAAACCTTTTTAGAGGTGAACATTTTTGGAGATGTACACTGCATTTGGCAGAATCTTCTTCCTGTTGTCTTTGGGACTGGTGTGTGTGTGTGTGTGTGTGTGTGTGTGTGTGTGTGCGCGCATGTGTGTGTGTGTGTATTTTGGACTTACTAATCAAAATGAGGCCATTTTGAAGAATACTTCTCTTGACTTGGAAATGATCAAAAAGGCCTCTGTCCTCTCCTTGACAACCTTCAGGAATACTTGTTTTACAAATCAAATCTTAGGTATCATCCTCCTGAATTGGTATATATAATCAGAGTGGGGAGTAGGAAACCCAGCCTGCTTTAAAAAATTTCTTTCATGGTTTATTTTGGACTGAAGCAATTTTCTGTGTCAATATTTAAACCACAGAGAGTCCATCCACCTGTGGTAGATTCAGCAAGTCCTAATAGGGTATAAAGCATTAGTCCTTGATTGGCACTGTAGGAAGAATCAAAATCTTCCCTCAGTGAAGTTTGGTAAAATCAAGGAACCCTTAATCCAAATTGGCATAGATTATCTCACAATTATTCCCAAACAAAATACCAATATTTAATCATTCCTGATTATTTTTATGATTTTTTGAAGTAAGAAGAAAGTATGCAAAATATGTTCTATGTTTTCTAGTGTATATGGTTCAGCTAGAGATGTTCTGTGGATGAAAGTAACAAGAAATTTAGCTGGACTCTTACAGAGCAATGAAGCAAATATCTTCCATATTAAACTGGAAAGCCAAACATGTTCTCTTGGAAATTCCAGAAAATGAACTTTTCAATTATTTCTCTCTGTTAACTCCTAGGGCATTCTTCATTCTTTGGAAACTTCCAAACTTCTCCAGCTCTGTTTCCACTAGAGTTAGTGGTGAATTATTCTTCCAATGATTATACTTGGAATACAACTAAAGAATACCTCAAAACTTATCTCAGCTCATGCTATCTAATCTCATTGAAATATTCACTAAAGAATGTATTTCAGGAATAAATTTTAATTGGAAGCAGAAATAAAATACTGATATCTATTCATTGGGAGACAGGAAGTAAATTAATTAAATCAGATACTGACCCAATAGAAAAGGAATAATGATCAAATATCATAAGACATTGATTTGGGGAATAAACAACTCTACCCACAAATTGAATAAAAGGACTGTTAAAAAAATAGAGGAAAACTATACAAGGGTGACACTGTTAAACAGAATCAATCAGCCTTTCAATAACTTCCTGACCCAGAACACACTAAGTAACACTTTTTTAAAAATCAATCACTCAGGCCTGCCTGTTGGCTATCATGCTTGTTTCCCTTTTACTTGAAAAGTCTGAGCCATCACTGAAGTAGACACCCAGACCACTAATGAGATTTTCAGTTTCATCTTTTTTTCTGCATTATACCCCCTTAATAATTTTTTAAAAAGTTTTATAAATTACAAATCCCCCTGAAATCCCTGTATAAAATAGCCATTTGATATTTCAATCCTTTTTATTCTTGTCATTAAATAAGTAGTCTACTGCATACTCTGTACCCTGAACTCTGAACAGAAGCCACTGTTCCTTCATATGAAATACCCAGATGTCAGAGTTTTATCTCAAAATCAGTGAAGCACAATTAGTTTGACACTTTTCAAATAGACTAACTCATACTGAAATTCTTGGTCTTTATAATTATATTCCAAATAATTTTATTCTTTTTGTTGCAATTGCATGTGGCTTGTTTTCCTGTGTTCTCTTTCTGCTAGTTTCTTATTTGTGTAAAGAAATGCAACAGATTTTTTAATATTAATTCTCTAGCCTGCTACTTTATAGTACTCATGTATTATTTCTATGGAATTTAACTAGTCTTTGGAGTTCTTCTAGACATTTTCATGTCATTGCAAATAGTGAAAATTTCATTTCTTCCTGTATAATTTGGGTAACTTTCATGTCCTTTTCTTATCTAATTACACTGTCCAGTGCTTCCAACACTATATTCAACAAGATTAGTAAGGAGAGGGCATCCTTGCCATGTTCCTGATCTTAGAGGAAAAGCTTTCACATTTTCTCCATTGACTATGTTGACAGTGCTATCAAAACCAGGTCAATACCTTTCCATCTATTTACTATAAAGAATTATGAATCTTTTTCACTGAGTATGAATCTATACCATTTTGATCATTCCTGTCTAATTTGAAATGTCAGTGAATTCAACCAACATGCTCAATACTTCCCAGTGTCCCATGAAGCCTTATTTACTATTCGGTTAGTTTTAGGGCTCTCTATACAGTCAGGTGAGGACTACTATAGGCCTAGCTCACTATTTCACCTATGTCTATAATCATTGCCTATGTTTGGGAAAATCTGCCTAGTATGAAGCTCAAAGTGCTTTCCTCATTTAATAGCTGTTCTTCTGAGATCCAAGTACTCCTATGAGCATCAGTCAGCATGACTGGAGTACATACTTTGCTATTCCTTCTTGTCAGCTCTCGTTCCCAAGAGGTAGGACTCTGTACCATCAGATGCAGAGATGGTTATAGCCCAGTTATAAAATTAAGAGACCACCTGAACTATGAGTATTATTATCTAATTTTCTGAATGATTCATTATATTAGACATAATAATGCTGATCCTAATATAATGACAGTATAATAATAATAATAATGATAATAATAGCAACAGTATAATACTACCAATCCTCAAGCAATTCAAGCTTGGAGGACCCAGAGCATACAGAGGTCATCCCTATCTCTCCTGAAGCATGGTCTTTTGATTTCAGTTCACTTCTCTTCCTCAGGAACCTACTTTTGCAGTCCTTTTGAAGCTCAACTCCAGTCCTTCTATGACCATGATTACCAACCAACATAGATTGAATGTAATTCTTTGACAAACCCTTTCTCTATGGCTTTCACATGGCATTTGATGGCATATCAGATAAGTAGGTAGATGGAAATGTGTATAACTATTATCATAAAATTTAATAGAGATCTTTTCAAAATGTGTGATAGATTCTATATATCACTCACTCTTTCGTTAACATTCTCAGATTCCTTTACAGGATAGCAAGTAGCAACACAGTCCAGTAACTGTATCCTGTGTTATGTGATCATCAGATGACATAAAAATCCTTAGAAGATACTAAAGTTTTTAGACAGTTGACATGAGAACTGGATGGGTTATTTATTTCTATCCTATTTAAGATACTACATCTATCAACACATATTACAAAATAATGTGCCTGTCTCATTACCAGTCCTTGCTCAAGAAATATTAATGATTGATTAAAAAGAAGCAAACACTACTTAATATTGCCTAACATTTGTGAAAAAAAAAGGCCTAGTCACAAACAATTGATGGATGGGCAGTTGACTCTGGGCAATTGTGAAGCAAAACGAAATTATATTTTCTTCCTCTCTGGCCCCTAATCTCTCCATTAAGCTAACTGCACTTTGCTTTGATTTCTCTATTACATGTCCCACTTGCATTACCCATATTGAAGAGTGACAACCTTCCTTTCTATAGTCAAGGTCACATTCCCTTGATAATTGGTCCTTGATGCTATTCAATATGACAAATTTTCCAATACATATTTTGTGCACGTAAAAGAAGGACAGTGAAAACATAGTTCTCTGGGATCATTCTAGTCATAATATATAAATGTAATAGTGTAGCAATCATTAGGAAATATGTGATACCCTTTGTATTCTAAATATTCACTACCACTATTATTTAGCTCTTCGATAATAAACTAATCTGTATATTAAAAGCAATGATTTTCCTTTGAACTTAAGCATCTTAAATGAATTCAAAAAGTTCTTACTATGGATTCATGTTTCTGATATTTATCTTATTTTATTAGGTCATACCAGTTCTAGGTTACCAAAGGGCACTTACTCATTGAACTGCCTACCTTAAGTTTAACACCTTTTCATTTTGAGTAAATTTTACAATGTCTGTGCTATGATGTATCAATTAAACTACAATTTGTTCAACAACTTGAATTATTCTTTAGTACTCTTCACAAGACTGGTATGTGCCTTAATTGAAAAAGATGCTTCTTTATGACCTCCCACTGATCTTCTTTTGCTTTAATTAGAACTGCCAATTCTACTAATAAAAGAACACTAATTAAATGGAAATGGTGACAACAGACTGTGTGGGGATTCTGTAAAATGCATATGTCCTATGGCAAATTTGTCCATGAGAGTTCATTAGAATTACTTGAGCAAAACACAGTTACTGGGTTCTAGTTCTAGATTTCTGACTTAGAAAATCTGGGATTGATTTAAAAATCAGTTTTTCTAACAAGTTTCAAGCAGATGTAACTGATCTGGAGACCACAGTTTGATAATCACAGCTCTACAGAATTCAGTATTATGACTATAAATATTTACTCCAATAGGCAATCAATCAATAATCTAAGGAGAGCAAGCATTAAAACAACAAATGCTATTCCTCTGGGTTGTTATAAATTTGCTGTCATGTACCCTCCAACCTAGTTAATGTTAAAATGCAGTATTCCTTCAATAAAATTAATTTAAGAAATAGCATTCCCACTTCTAAGCTTCTTAGCAATGGCTAGTTAGAAGTATTTTGGCACCTCTTAAATTTCTGGAACCCCAATTCACTTAACTTAGATGTATGGAGTTGGAGTGTAGGCAAAGTAATTTCTATAGGTAATTTCAACGTGTAGCCAACATTGAAAGCCACCACCTTCTTATAAAAAGAGTTAACATACATCCCTGTTTTCTGAGATTAACAATTTTTAAACCTCCCTTTCCCTCATGTCTAATAATACTCCAGTAGGTCCTGGATTCAACTCTAAAAATTGTGATAAGTCTAAGTTTAAGGAGCATCTTTTTCACAAGTTAAGTCAATGTCAGTAAGTTTGAAAGTTGATAAGGCAGTTTTTCTATCAATCCATGCTGCATTATTCACCAAACTATGAGAACACAAGCATATTTTTACATACATTTTTTAAACTACTAAATTTGTCTCTTTCCTTGCTCAATCACACATATTAACAAAATTTATTTAAATCTACAGTCGATTCACCTATGTATTCCTGTCTTTTCCTCATCCTCGTGTTCTTCCTTCTCACAATCACCCTTTAATTTCCATATCCATACTCAGGAGCTTTTTAGTGATGATCGCTAATATTAAAATGCCCTCTGAGGGAAGAAAAAAAGACTAAGTGTTATTAAAACTGAACTTGAAAGCAGCTGAGAAAATGTATGCTGGTTTAACGATATCACATACTTTTCTCAAAGTCTTATGACTGATAAATGAAAGTATTACAATTTTTTTCATGTGTTCTTTTATTTAAAATTTATTAAACAAGTGCTTGCTGTTAGACAGTAGTGCAGGCACTTGCGGACACTTACTTGGTACTCTATAATAATTTTTTTAAATATGTTGGATAACCATATGGGGGATGGAAAACATATAAGATTCAGGCAAAAAAAGTGCTAGCTTTGTTAATACCCAAATTAAAGGATTTGTATGATGACTTAGAGACGGCCATGAACAAAGATGCTAAATTTATTATTGCTGATATTACATTGGAAATTAGAATATCTTAGAGTCACCTTTCCCACTCTATCCTAATTTAGTATAGCAATTATAAAGCATCTTCAGCAAATCATGTCTAGTCCTGTCTTGAACTCTGAGAGAAGGGACTCTCATTTGTTTCTAAGATATCCCATTATATATCTGGAAGCTCTGTTTGGTGCTGTTTCCCTTAGATGGCACTGCAAATGTGTTCATATGTAATTCTTTCTTTCAGTGTAACACCTAACATCATTTTGAGAACAAATTTACTCTTATCTTCCACGTGATAGTATTTCAACTGTTCCTAGGTGATAATTCTTCAGGAACTGTTTACCACAAAACTTTACTGGGTGTTTGAAAATACAGTTTATTTTCTGATGAGTTTGCCTGCTATTTGGTTCAAATGTATACATTAAGCAAACACTGAAGATTAAAACTCTTAAATGATAGGATCAGCTACTAGAATAGCTAATATTCTGATGTTCTGCTTTCTATAAATCTTCATTCCAATGACTGGATTTTGCTAGTAATTGTGAAACAACATTTAAAAGGTATCAAACAATTTAGAAACAAGGCTCATCTTTAAAATATTACTAATCAATATCCATACAGGAAGAAATTTTGAGAAGGAAACCAATTAAAAGAAAGGCCAAGAGAAAGACCATCTCACTACTGTCTTCCACGTGAACAGTTTATTATACAGCTGGGCAATACAGCAGCTCTGCTTAGACAATCAAAAAAGAAACTCAAACTCATTGATAAAAAGATTCCAGGATAGAAATTTTGCTTAAACCCCAGGACTTTACTTTTAGCTGTTTTGCCAGTATTCCACTTAATAGTTTATAGTACATAGATACTCTTTATTTCCTGAAAGCCTTAATTTTCTCCCAAAAGACTTAGTACTTCATCTTAGGAATTATCTTTCTCATAAATATGAACAACTATAATAATTATTATTGCTATTATTTGTGCTTCAGAGCTATTAATTTTTGAGTTGTGATCTATGTTCTGACTGTGATTACCTACATCACACAATGGGCTACTCTTGCAATAACTACCTTACGATGGAAGATAATTATTCATTTCATGCTTGCAAGTCACTTCTAAGATTACATCTTCTATAACTACTCTGTCCAATATTTATCACCTAACTCATTTTAGTGCTCATGTACTAATGAGCAGTAATACGTTTCAGTAGTTAATGTTCCTCTAATATTTCCTTGTCTGGTGTTTTTTCTAGGAAACTATTTTAAACAATATTTAAATTATCTGTAGGCATTATGACCTATTTCTACAATATGAATATATATTCCAATAATTACCTGATTAATTAATTCAATGTATTTTACCTTTCTTGACACCAAAATAAAATCAGATAGGTGAAATTACCTGATTTCAAATAAAGAAACAACTGGACACAAAGCATAGCGAGTTTGCTTAGGCCAGTTGTTATTGATACCTACAGAGACCCTAGTAACATGGATGGATGACATTGGGGGGAAACATAAACAGAGAAGCACTGGATAAAACAAATCCCTAAAGTCAGTTATTAATGTTCTACTTGCATCTCAGTCAAAGGGAATGACAGGGAATGGTCTGCTTCCTCAGCATGTCTGAGGGGAGAGACAGTAAAATTCATTACTTTACATTAAAAAAAAAAAAAAAAATTGTACAGGTCAGCCTAAAAGCCATTAAGTAACGTTTACTTTCTCTACATAGTAAGAGCTGTTTCAAATAATCTGTGAGCCTACAAGTGATGGCAGAGAGTGCACATGAGAGCCCTGGGAATGTCTTTGTGTACCTGAAATATGGACCTCGGCCAATGGCGGTTTCATCCCACAGACCCCATCTGTTAGCAGGGGCTAACTCTGCTTGACTGTCAAAAGAGGAAAGAAGATGAACAGCCAGGACCATCCCCATGACCGTACTGTAAAAAGTGACCCTTATATCCAAATTTTTATATTAAAAGGAAAATATTCAACATTTGACAGTTATGCTTTCCTGAAATATAATATTACAAATTATTTTAGTTACAAAATAAACTGGCTCTCAAAATAAAGGGAATAGATCAGTTCATAAAACATAAAATTTCAAAAATAGGATTTGATTCAGATATATCTTACTTATTTGCTTCAACATCACCTAGACCCCAATTCCTCTCTTTTAGCCTCTGAGTTCATCACATCGGCTTCATCTTTAAGGTCATATGGTGGACCTATGCCAAGTTAGCCACCCTCTGACCCTTTGGGGTCAGTCCTCCTAAAAATGTTTAGATAGCCCTTTTCTAAGATACCCAGTGTCGACTTTCTCCAATATGTGACTAGAACTAAAGGTGTATGGGGACCCATTGCTTTACCCATACCATACATACTTAGATATGGAGTCAAATCCAGAAATAAGCCTTATCAGAGAAACATTTTTAGGCAGAGATAATTTCTAGATATTTTGCCATATGGAATCTTCCCCTCATGTGACATACCCTCCCCTGTCTTCTATAAATCAGTGGTTCCCGTTCCCATACCTCAGCACAAGATTAGTCTATTTTCCTTAAAATTTACTACCATGTAAATTCCACATCTATGTGCCATTAAAAGTGGTCTTTTCTACAACTAATCCTTCCAGATGTTAATTTGTTTGTTCTTCCTGCCTGTGAAGAAATTCAGAAGGATGGGGAAAATTTCCCTATGCCCTGACACCCCTATCACAAAATAACTGCCAGAGGAAAAGAACTCTCTACACATTTGAACCAAATTCCTAGTCCTGGAACTCACTGAGTGGATTGCATCTTATACCCAACCACTATAATCCAGGGGAAACCAAACTGTCTGTTCTATATCATTCTGTGTTTCAATATTTTTCATGGTGCCGCAGGACAAACAAAATAGAAAACACTTGTTTAATAAGTAGTTAGGTCTGAACAACTTAATAAGTGCTTGTTCTAAGAATATAGCAGTTGGTTGAAAAAAATAATTCATGTAAGTTAATAACTTAATGGGATGCACAGGGACTATTTAATTTTTCATGTCTTGGTCTAAGATGGAACACCTCCACATTATTATCTGTTCCAAAATGATTTTTTACTTGATATTTATTTTTATCATACTACCATAAAAATCAGTTTCACAAAAATATTATGATGAGTGCCTAAAACAAATTACCCCAGTCTCTCAGAATTCATCTCCTGAGCCAGGGACAATGGAGGACAAGCCTGGAGGCAATGGAGAAGCATTAACCTTTCTCAAAACCTTTTCATTCATCAGAAAAGTTATCACCACTAAGAGTCCACCCTAACCCTATTCAAGAAGTGGCCATTTTTCCCTTTACCTGCTTGAATAATATAGAAAGGGAAGTTATTTATCTTTATTTTCAGAGTAAAGATGAGTCATCGCTTCTTGCCACATGAAGACACCACCTCAAATCCTTGAAACTCAGACCCCATTCTCGTGCTTCCACGCAGAATATAAATCATTGGTCTGCCCCGGTTATCTCAGACTTTACTGCCACATAAATTCTCTATGTGAATTTTATTAAATTTGGATTTTTCTCTTACTAATTAGTCATGGCTAAATCTAATTTGTTTGTCCAGCCTGTGAAGAACCTCAGAGAAATGGCAGAATTTTGCCTCAATTCCTAAACTGACAAAAGGAATGTCATACCATCCAATGGTCTTCGTGATACATAACAGGAACTCTGATTCTTTTGATAGTCCAAAATCCCAGTTCGAGAACTACAAATGTTATCAGAACAAGGGACAATGCTACTTTGGTTTCTGCCATAGCCTAGTCCCTGACCTGAGAGTGAGGTTGATTCTGCATGAGTGAGCAGGGGACAGGTATTTCCCCCAAAGAAATGATTCAATGTGGTGTTTGATAAAAGGAATTCACAGTAGTACTGGGAAGTCAGATGTTCATTATAGTTCTTTCTTTTTTATTATTGAAATGTAAACATTATTTGCTTCCTATGTTTTATTTACCGAAGGAAAATTCCATCTCCCCCAGGGAAGAAGCCTTTCTACACCTGAAATAATTGACATTTAAAGTCATTCTTTTCATACATTAAAGCCTTTCTAATTCATATTATTAGAGTCTCCTCTGTGAGTAGAGCAATGTTAATCAGAGATGGTATCAATAAATGAATATTGACTGATTGTGAGCATGGAAGGAATTCTCATGAGGGAAAACTCAGAAAGCAAACCAAAGAGCATTCTCATTCTGAATATCCCCTTTATTTTCCAGTTTACAGTTGTTTTGATATCCTTCTAATTTTTTCTTTTGTTATTTTCCTAGCTGCTTCTTGATTTTTTAATTTGAAACAAGAATAAAAGCACATTCAGTAGAAGAGCACTTTCCTTATGCTGAACAGAAAGAATATTCAAGATGATGACAACAGACATTGGAAACTTTCAAACCCAATCTTCCTCAAAAAAAATTTTTTTTAAAGGAACCCTGCATTCCTTAATTTTTTTTCAAGAAAGAGGGGCCACTTTTTCTAACCAATACAAGAACATTAATTAACTTCTCTGTCCTTGGCAATACTTTTGACCCAGGAAGAGACGGTGTGGCATTCTGTTGAGTACAGAATTAGAGTCAGAAAAGGCAATGGTGAGTAATCTGTGAGCCCCGAAAAAATGCAGTGTCACTTCCTTGCTGATAATGGCTGAGTTTAATATGGAGAGCACAGTTTTAGACACAGATTGGGAAATGAAGGCAGATTCTCTCTCACGGCATCATTCCACTGAGAGATGGACCGGAGCAAATTATGAATCAACATAACCCTGCTCATGCCTCTGAATTATTGAAGATGAAACTAAAACCTTGGAGAGACTTAAACAATCTATCAGCTGCTAAGCTTTCCTTAGAAAATTAGCTCGTGATATGTAATGGTCTGTCTTATACATTTTAATTCCTTTTAACAGTTTAAACAGAATTTGAGTAATAGCTTCTTAATGTTCACCACAGAAGGTAACTAAATCTTTAATGGACTCCTGCTGTAGTCTTCTTAATATTATAATTTAATTGAAGTCTATGTAAAAGAGGTATTTTTTCATATTTATCCTTGCAGATTTGTTGAAATCTATGTTTTAGTCAAACTGTTTTGCATAAACACAAGGAATAATTGCAAGTGACTAAAATGGGAATCTTTACAATAGTCATATACTTGTTCTAGTTTGTATCTTTTTGTTGATCCCCTTAGGCTTGAAGACACTAGATTTTTTAACAGAAAAATGCATAGCTGACTAAATGCTGTTTATTCATCTATGTGCAGAACTAAGAATCTGCCGATTGTGAAATCACCATCTGACTTGCTGGTGTGCAAGACATTTCTCCCTTTAATCAGATCCTGGTTATGAAATCATTGTTCTACTGCATTATAAATCATAAGAACAATAACAAACCCTTTATTGAGAATTTAAATTTTGTTAGGCATCAAAATGTTAAGCAGCAGATATGGTTTTGCACACTAGTTCATTGCTGGAAGAAAAGAAGTAGAATGCATATAAGAAACTGTAACCAGGAATTTATTCCATTAAAGCTGAACCCATTAAGGACAGGCAGCATATGGTGAATACTAAACTCACAGAGTTTCAATCTAAGCAGGTAGAAAAATTTAGAACCAGAAGGTCAGCATCGTCCTGCGGCCTAATACCATGGTGAGACATCCTAAAATAGGTCACTTCTTATCACTTCTGCATATTGCTTTCTCTCTCAGCTTCCCCTACTTACTACCTACCTGCCATGTCTTTTCTGTGCTTTGGCATTTTCTCAATATTCTAATATTTCCTTTCCTTCTCTCTAGTTTTAGCATGGTATTCTTGCCCTCTAAGGAAAATGACAATATAGTCTTGCGTTTCACTCTATTTCAAATTTTGTTTTCCCTGCTATACAAGAGGAAAAAGAAAGGAAGGAAAGAAGGGAAATGAAGGCAGACAGGAAAGATATTTCTATCTATTTATATCTCATATATGTACATATACATGACTTAACGGAGTTGAAAATCTTGAGTGAGAGTACATAAAGAGCATAGCACTTTCGTATTATAATGTTCTAGTAAGAATGTTTTGTTATTGCTGATATTTCTATTTCTCCATGAATAACAAACTTTTAAATGTAAGCACAGAGATGCTTGGTGATATGCAGGCAAACCCTTTTGTGAAAGCCATTGCCGGGCTCCTTATTCAGCATGTGGATTCCATGTACTGTGCTGCTGTTTAAAATGCATTTTAGGAGATTTGTAAAAAGAATACATTTAGAAATTCCAGAATGATTCTTAGTACCATTACAGATAGCTTCAAGGAAAAAAGAATAGACCCTAAATTATGACACCTATTTTAGTCACCTTTATCTTTCTCCACTCAAACAATTTTATCCTGTTTTTCCATCCCATTCTTCCTCATGATAAAGAGAGTGATCTAATGAACTTAATCCTAACAGAGTTCTAGGGATATAGAGCATTTCCTGATCCTAGCATTTGCATTTGAAAAGAGCAAATAAGGAAGAAGTAATAATGCTTTATACCAAGGGTTTAATTGTATGTGATACCATTTTCAGCATGGAGTTTGGGGAGGAGATAGTCTGGCTTCTCTTCAGCTCTGTAATCTCCCAAGGCATCAATAGTTGACTGAGCATCAAATCACAAGCACACACACAAAGCATTTCAATTAATCACTGAACTATACTAGAGTCAAAAAGTTTAGAGCCAGAAAGGTCTTCACAGATCATTTACTAGTTCAACACCACAACATTTAGTAGATAAATCAAGTCTTTGGGCCTCTAATAGATATCTCATTAGGATTGTATAACAAGTCTTATGACTCCCAGTTCAGGATCTTTTCATCACATATTCAAAAAACTCATTGTGCCTTTGGAAATCAAACATTCATTGAACTATGTCTGAAAATTTTTTCAAGAAAATACATTGATTTGTTGAGAAAGATTGTTCATATGAGTTATTACTGCTAAGAAAATAGAGAAAGGGAGTATCTAGGATGAGACAGAAAAAGAATGAGGTCTTAAATTAACTTTGTTTTCAATTTCATGCTTCTTTGCTCTCCTTGGTCTCCACCAGTTGTAAGAAAAGTAATCGCAATGGGAGGAAAAAAAAAAAAAAGCTTGAATAACATTATTACTGATATTGTAAAGTTAGTAAATAACACTGGAAAACATGTTTCCAAGTAATTTTGAATTCATTCACGTTCATTTATATAGAAATCCATATTAAATTAAATTTTCTTTTCTGATACGTAACAGTCAATGGTCTGGGAAGCTTATTGATAAGTGAAAACATTGTGTTCTTAGGTTACTTTTAATTAGAGCATTAAATTCTTTGTTCTTAGATAACCTAATACTTAGTGAAAATCAGCTTCTATCACATGCATTAAATAGTACTGGAAGTCAATTCTTAGGAAATGCAGGAATCTAGAATTTTAGAAATCTTGCCAGCCCTGGCAAGAGCAGCAGAAATTCTAAGTCCTTCGAGATAGGCCCCTCAAAGTTTAAAGTCTGCTTTCACTAGAGGACTGCTTCTTATATTAACAAATGACATGAACATCAGCCATGGAGGAGACCTGTCCTAGGTGTCAATACTTTTTTATTTCACAAATGTCCTAAGATTTCCTTTTTCCTAAGGTACCCAGAGAGTAAAGAATAATTCCTCCTTTCCTCCACTTTGACTACCCATAGGAAATATCATTTTTAAGAGTTTAACTCTCAGTAAAATACTTCTGAAGCAAAAAAAGAAAATGACCAAATTATTAAAATAATAAAGACAACTCAGATACAGAGAGAGAATATATAGTAAAGATGAATATAAATATACACATACGGTGTATATAATTTGCTTAACATTTCATTGTATTTCATTTATACCTTTAAAAATAATCTCTGTACTATTGGTATAGTGGGGTTTAAAAAGAGTTAAAAAAAAGTGTGTGTGTGTGTGTGTGTGTGTGTGTGTGTGTTCAATCTATCTAAAGGAGGAGCCACTGTCTTTCTTGAAAATGCTTTTTGGTTTTGAATTTGCTATATCTACAACTGATCTCTTATTCTCATTTTTACGGTGTATTTTTTCTTATTTTCATTCCTAGGTAGTCATCCTTCCTTTTGTTTCTAAAAGAGTCATGTTTCCCGGAGTTTCTCTCTCTCTCTCTCTCTCTCTCTCTCTCTCTCTCTCTCTCTCTCTCTCTCTCTCTCTCTCTCTCTCTCTCTCTCTTCTAGAAACTTCATCAGACTTCAAATACCTCACACATACTTTGAAATTAGACCTTGACTCTGTTATTCCTCCTCATTTGCAGTATAGTCATTACAACTTCAAGTGCATGTGTCTAATACAGAATTCTTCCTCTCTTTCTACAAATCACACCCCCAAGGTTCAGAATTATTTAATATTTAGAATCTTGTTGTGTATGACAACACAATGTGATCAGTTATTAATACAGCAAAATGTATAGTGGCAGTAAACTTCACACCTTGCCATCCTTTGTTATCCACATCCAATTGTTCAATAAATCTTATTGACTTTGCTATTTCAATAGTCTCTTTTTTCCCATTGCTAGTATGTTGTTAATCTCTTAACAAGTCTTGAATTTCTCTTATTACAATGGACTCAGGTTTTGAATCTTCAATTGATTATTTATCCTGTCAAGAACATTTTCTAAGATATAAATAAAATTAAGGTTCTCCCTTGTTTAAAATTTCTAGTAATACTTCTTTATTCAAATTCTTCAGGATCCTACTCCTTTGTCACTCTTAAATTTATCTCCTCTGCATGCACACAGAATTTCTACAAATTACCTTATTTTTTTTTTTACAAATTGTCCATGTTCTTTATTCTTCATACTCATTTCTCTTTATGTCTTCCTTTAACCTCAGCTCTTCCTTAAAATTTCAACTCAGATATCATCACCTCTAGGCAGCATTTCAATACAGGCTAGTTAGATGCCCTCCTCAGAGCTTCCTATTTATAACTTACTGTTGGCATTTTCAACATTATGCTCATTATGGCCCATTAGATCAAGAGTTTGATGGCCCATTAGATCAAGGGTGAAAATTGTATCTTATTCATAGCCAGTACTTAGGTAGTGAGTAAGGAATGCTTATTGGATTAATGAATTACAGTAAGGTTGAATGAGCAAAGCTGACTCTAACTATGAACACCACCTGTTTTGTATGTCCAGGCAATGAGTAGGGAGAGTTGAATATCCAAGGGGACACATTTAGAGAGGGGAAGGAGTTGGGAGGGAGTAAAAGACAAAACGTGAATTATTCATAATTTTGCTCAGATCTATTCCTACCTGCATCCATCAGCCATGTGGAACAAAAGAGGGCTTATTTCTAATTAAGGTTATGGTATGACCATTTTAAACTGGACAGAGAGCAGTTGATTTACTATGTTCAATCATGCTCTATAATCAGAAGGTAGTCGATTAGACCTACTGGACAATCAGGCAAATTTAAAACAACCAGCCAGTCAAAACCCTCCATGTGCTATTGCCCATGTCCACTTTAAGCTTCTATTCTGCTGCCTTTACACAATCAATATTCTCAATCATACAATATGGATACTTTATAATAGAAGTACCTTACTTTTTTTTTTTATTGTATTACAGGCATAGGGATAGATCATTCTAGATTCATTGTTCACTTTTTTTTCACAACTGTTAAGGTCTTATTTTCTCCTTGCTACAGAAAATAAGCATTTCATGCTTCATACCAAATTAGCCTCTGGTTGCCATTTATACCTCCCTATTTCAAATAAATGAGATCATGTTGGGCCCTTGCCTTCCATTTGATTAGTTTTTAACTATTTTTTACCATTCAAGTTTATTGCTGAGCAGTAAAAGACAAGCTAATGGGCCAGTATTCAAGTATGGGAAATCATCCAGCTACTGAGGCCCTGAAGATATTAAATTAGAGGCAGTGTCGAGCCATCTCTCCACACTTGACATCTGTATGGAAATGGTCGGAGGCCAGATCTCAGACTGTGATGTGCTACTTATTATAAGGCTGACAATTTGCCATTCCTCCATGTTTTCTTTCCTTTATTTATTTTTTAAGGAAGGCTGCATGCAGGAATGAAGCAAGTAGGTAAGCAGGCAGGAAGAGAAGAAGAAGAAACATTATCTTATGTAGTTTTTTACTCTGGTTGTTCCTCCCAGCCCTGAGTCTTGAACCTGGGTCCTTGGGATATATGTAGACAGTGTCTGGAGTTGTTATCTACTAGGTCACCAGGGTATGCCCATGTTTTCTTTCCTATTTTTAAAATTTTATCCTTGCAGCAATGTTTGTTAAATACAGTGATGGCCGATTTTGTGGCTACGGATTTTGAGTGCCTTGACCTGGAAGGAATCATTAGTCCAGTTAAACAACTGGTTAATTCACTGATATTTGGCATGGCCTTCACTGATCGGCTGGTAGAAGTAAGAAATAATTCAGTCAGATGGGATGAAGTTTTCTTTGAGCACACACAAAGATGGAAAGTTGGTACCAAATTCTAATCATCGAGTCTAGTCACTGTTACTGTTAACAGGCTTAACGAGGGTCAATCAGTGAAATTCTAAGGTTTCGTTTATGCTTCTAACAAGTGGGACCATTGGATGACAAGAGGACCACAGTCTAATGATGAGGATAGAGTAATTATCTACTTGAATCATTTTTGTTCCAGAGCACCTCTTATAGCTTTTGTGTATGGTGCTTGTAATTCTAGTAAGCTAATGAGAATTAAGGACATTTATAAATTAATAGCATGCCTTCCTCCACACTTAGATTATTTTTGACTGTAAGTAGGAAGGTTGATAACTAAGGGGTCGTTATATAATAACTACATGTTTTTCAAATAGGATTTCATTGACAATACCTGCCTATACTCCTCCTTTTCCAAATAGGCACCTTACTCCAACATACATCAAATATTTATTAAGCATCTCTTATGTGCCAGACACTGTTCTAGGTGCGAATGGCATAGCGAAAAACAAAATTCTCCAGGAGCTTATATAAATTGTATTTCTAGTATGTGCACTAGTATGACCAATGATTTTCACAACATAGAATTAAAAATGAAAAAAAAAAGTCTTGAGAGGTTGTATTTATATAACTCTGCATAGAAATTTTCTTGCAGGAAAATGATTTCTTCTATTCTGGAATGACACATACGAGAGAGTAGTAAATTTGTTTTGTCTACAGCATTTTAAAACTAAATAAAGATAGCATCCAGGAAGACTTGGATAAACTTCTATTTTGAAGTAATGTTATAGCAGAGAATCTGATAGTGTGATATCTTTTTCCTTGATAAGACCCCTCCATGATTTAAAAAAAAAATTGTACTACACTTAACATACAAATATTAAATTCACATTTGTAAATTACATATCAATATGCACGGCATATTTATATTAAATGTCATTATTCATGAAACATTTTCTAACTGTATATCTAAATACCAATAGTTATGTCTGTAAGTTACCAAATATCACTTCTGTATGAAAGAATTACACTGACATTGGAAGTGGTGTGTGTCTTTCTAAAAATGCATTTCAGAATTCCAGGTATATCTGGTGTGTTTACATATGTAAAATCCTAAATACTGCACTAAAATGCTACTAAGACTAAGTTAGTTTTGTTCCTGACAATAAAGCCAGGAACAGAATAAGCGGGTGATCTAATGCTGCTTAATGGACTGCTGCACAGTGCTCGATGTCATTGTAATTGCTCTGCAGTTAATTTGAGAGACTCCATATTTGTTCCATCTATGACTATGTTAATTTCCTTGCCAAACATTATCATACTTCATGTGTAAATCCTCTGTCTAAGAAATTAGACATCAGTACCTCAGCAAGAGACAGATTCCAAACAGCATTTTGGCAAATTGGTTACTATAGGTGAATGCTAGAGGTTTCTTAGTTTTCCTTTTGCTTTGTTCGATATATGAGAGCAAGGGCAAACCTTTTCTCTCAGTGGGACGTCTCCATGCTATTTTCAGAAATAGTTATATTGTGAATATGGAAATAAGCCTTTGAAGTAGGATTTTCTGATTCAAGCATACAAAGAAGTTTTATTCAAAATTTGAATGATCCCAATTAGATTTTTGACTTCCCAGCAATACTCTGTTCAGGTAACTCTTTAATACAGTTATTATTTCTTAAAAAGAGTCCTTAAAGATCATAAGCCCAAACACTGTAATTTTCTGAGTAGAATCCCAGAACAGTGAATGTACCCTGAAAAGGATATGGCACATTAGTAGCAGATCAGTATTTTGCTACCATGCAATTCAGAAGTTTAGAGGTCATTCAGCCTTAAAAAAAAATCTTAGAAAATTTGCCAGACAATAAAATTCTATGCAATCATCCAAGTAAATGCAAATTACAGATGTCACAACATTAAGGGTTATAATATCTTAAGATTTAACAGCTTAGAAAAATGTTCTTAAAACTGTCAGTTTAAAGAGAAGCATAGTAGTGAACCTCAAAGGCTTTTCTAAGAAGACACTGGTAACCCAGGATCTAAGCAGCCCCTTCTGGGAGCTGACAGCTCTTGAACTTTCTATATCTTCTGAGGCTGCCTGTCCCCAAGGGTTGTCAGTTGAATTCTCTCAGCACAGAGGGTATAAACTCTCAAAGGAAATCAACATCTCTCTTCCCTAATGTCAACAGTTAAGGTCATAACTGAGAGAACCCAAGACAATACTAGTCACCTGAGAAAAGTTCCCTTCGGAAATTTTCATATCTAACCATGAAGTAAACATAAGGACCTTGAGGTCTAACCTTCATCACAGTTGATAGATTTTGATCACATGTTCGCTTCATCATGGCTATCAGTGCTATAAAGACCTCTTAGGTTGTGTGTTAATTGATTCATAAGAAATATATTTTGATCGCTCAGATCACCTAAATACCTAATTCTCTTACATATCTGGTATTCACCCACAGTTCCTGGCTCACAGCTCCCAAAACTTGGCATTTCTCAAGTATTGAGAGTGTAACAGGTGTCTCCTGTTATGTTAAAAGATGACTTTTTGGGAAACACCTAAGGAAGAGGGGAGGGAGTCAAGAATCAACTATGTTATTAAAAGGCTGGAACTTCCATTCCCACTTGTAGGCCTCAGGGAAAGGGAGAGGGGCTCGAAGTTTAGTTCAGCTATGAGCGGCCAAAAAATTAATCAAGTCTACCTGTGCAATGAAGTCTGTAAAAACCCCAAAGGCAGCCTTCAGAAAGTTTCTAGGTTAGTGATCTTGTAGAGATTCAGGGAGAGTCATGTGCCTGGAACGGGCATGGAACTGCAGGCATGGAAGCGCCACTTCTTTTCCCCAAACCTAGTCCTATGCATCTCTTCCATCGGGCTATTCCTGAGTCATTCCTTTGTAAAAAAAAATAGGCAATTTAGTGAGTAAATGAGTTTCCTGAGTTCTGTGAGCCACCCGAGCAAACGAATCCAGTCTGAGGAAGGTGTCCTGGAAAACTCTGAGCTACAGTTACAACTGGCTGATCAAAAGCACACAGGTCTTGGGAAACTGAACCTTTTAACTGTAGAATCTGAGTCTGTCTCCTGGTAGATAATGTCATAACTGAGCCTAGTTGAGTTGAATTTGCAGACACACTGCCAGTGTCTGAGAATTCCTTATTGGTTTGGGGAAGACTCCACACAGTCACATTGGAATTGGGCCCCAAAACCGGCTGTGTCCTTGCAGAGGTGCTGGGTGCCTCTGTGTTTTCAATATTCATTCTCTAACCCCACCCATATTAGATGTGTTCATCTGATCCTTTAGAAGATTCCTGCCAGGGTATCACTGTTACCTGGAATAGTAATTGGGTAACCTGTAATTATCCAAGGATCACAGATTAATTTCTCAGAAAAGCAAAATACAGTCCAACAGCCTCCAAGAGTAGACTCAAAATAGAAACTATTTGGGTTGAGGGAAGTTATATCTATTAAATCTTGAATAAATTTGTTTTTTTTAACAAAATCAGTGGCGATCAGTGACATCCTTGGATTCTCTATGAACAATATTTTTCTACTTTATAGACAAGCTCCTTTAAAAGCTATCTGTACTTAAAAGTTCCATTTCCTTAGCTATAATTCACTCTTTATCATTTTCCAGAAGCTTCTACTACAGACTCCCTCTGACAATGTTCTCAAAAAGGTTACTAAAGTGAATAGCCATTAGGTCATCCCACTGGAGTGGTTTTAAGTCAGCTGTGATAATGAATTTCTCCTGTACCTACTGCCTCTTAAATCAGTTTAGCAAATGGTTAAATGAGGTAAGGTTATGATGAAGAAAAAATTAGAAGTACTAAAATGGAAGTAGAAAACAGACAAATAACTCAAAAACTTTAGATGCTGCTTAAGCAGCACTCAATTCAAAGGTGACAATTGAACTTGATGATTGCATTCCTAAAAAATGCACCAATCACTAACGATAACCAAACTGGTGAGTACTTGATTATTGATTAGTAGTTAGCTGGAGTCTGCAATGGGGAGAGATTATAGGGCATATTAAAAATACATTTTCATGAATGTTTACAATCATGAGAGAGGGCTGGAAGAAGAGCAATGAAAACCTATTAAGTTTTCTTATCCTAGAATTTTCCACATGGATATTAAAGACTAAATCAAAGTCATTTAAAATAAACACTAAACTTTTCTGAAAACTGAAAAACTTACTTGCATATATAATCCTGGGATTCTGATATAATAATTAACCCAATAGCTTTATAGTACCAATAATCCAATACTTTACAAAATTTATAGATCTGCAAAGGACCAGACATGGAAGTAAACATATTACATTAGTTCTCTGACATAAACAATGAGGGATCTAAGCTCAAAATCACAGTTTCTTCTTTAGGAAGTGTTTTATTAGAAACTGGGGTATGTGTTAATTTAGTGTGTTCCTCTCTTCAAAATGAACTCCTTTCAACTTTTACATTAAATCAAATTGATTTGAATGACATTAAATGGCAAATTTATAATCTTAGATTTATTGCTGCTTATGATTTTCTATGATAAACTGTGGATTAAAGTGTACACTTTTAATTATAAATTTTGAGATACATTTTCATTTCTGTCAGCAACATTTGCTTCCCATCAAAAGTATCATCAAACTCCACTGGACAAAAAAGGGAAGAATATTTTAAGCAGATCTTAATAATTATGTATTGGTGAGTATTTAGTGTCTTGTGAGAAAAATAACAACACAATAAATCACAACAATTGATGGGATGTAAGAAAGCTCTAATAACAAAAATGATGAGATACTAGACAGCAAAGTAGGAAAAAATAAACCCTTAATAAATTGAGATATGTGGATTTTACAAGCTCATATATTAGATATTTCACCTTAAAATAAAGAAATTTCAATGTAAGCCATCTTATAGTTTTTCATAGTCAAGGAGAATTGCAAGAACATTTGGGATTTTATGTAAACTTGTGAATCTTAAAAGAGATGGTAACTGGGCATTTAAGTTTTATTACCCTTTCTAATTTAATAAAATCTATGCAGTATGTGAGTGGATTGGCAGATTACTTTGACACAATAATGAATGCTAACATAATTTTTGATTCAGAGCATCAATACAAGTGAAATGAACCAACATGGAGAATAATAGGGGTCAATGTGTAAGTTAAGCACAAAAAATGGTTTAGTAAGATTAACTATTATCTAATTATGAGATATGAGTGATGCCTGGATGCTCCCCAAATTTCTTTGGATTAGAAAAAAAGTTATCCAGAAAAGCACAGAAGAGAGGTCTAATATTTTCTCTTTGCAAAATCACAGTGCCACATTCATTCTTAAAGGATCACAGAGTTCAAATTCCAAGTCATTGAGGGTTGCTTCTTGAAAGAAAAGACAGAAATTGATAGGGATGATGTGCTGAATAATATGACATAGATGAATGAGTTTTTATTACAAAATTATTTTTAAAATAATGTTTTGTTCCATTTAATTGATTTTTAAATATGGTTTTAGGAAAACGGAGATAAAATACATTTGAAACCAATCCTACCTAAACAGACACTAGGCAAAATGGAAGCACCCAAGCTTTAAGGAATTGTTAGAGGGATTAATAGACAGAGGGACAGAATATATAAGAAATATAAGTATTTAATGGACAACATTCTACAACTAAATGTCAACAGAGAAAACCATTTACCTTTAAGAAAAATATACCTCCTATTTAGAAATAAAAATCTTAACTAGAATTTTATACCAGATTATGTGCATATGTAATTTCATCATAATCTCTCCTTTAGTTGGATATGCAATATGCAGTAGGAATTTCCAGGACTCAGGTTTAGTTTGAAGATGTTAGAACCTGGTCAAGCATCGCCTCCAGAGGTCCAGAGAAACTGAACCAAGTTTAAGAAGTCAAGTTTAGGTAGACACAGAGGTGGCTAGCAAATATCGGAGAACCTTGTAGGTACTAGCTATATACAGATGTAGGGCTAAGTCATGGAGCATGCAATTCAAGGGAGAGAAATTTAATACTACCACCTATCTGGAATATACCAAGCTTTATATTAAGATACATCAACCAGAATCCTGTGTCCAGAGTTCCAATCTATCCTTCCACACAATCACACCCTACTGCCCATCTATCTGTTCTAGGATGGAAGTCTTTCCTTATCTCAAATAAATTTTCTATCATAGGAGCTCCCATTTATTAGGCCCTCTGTCTGACTTTCTAGTTTATGAAGTAATCTTTCTTAGCCACAGGGTACTCTCAAAAACTCCCAACTTATGGTCTTGGGAGGCCACATTCTCCTCTGGTCAATTATTACTCTTGCTGTGCTCTTGGTCACTTGTTAATATTTCATAGGCAGGCGATCTCTGTATTTATAGGTGGTGAAAAGCCACAAATGAGTCAAGCACAGGTTAAAAAAAAAAGTTTTAGAATGCAATCGTGATAATGGGAGAAGTTTCTAGAATTCAGGTATAAAATAAATTGCAAAGGTGAGAAAATTATGAACTTCAGAATCAGACTGATCTTCATTAGAATTAAGTAAGCCAATATTATCTGTAAGATTTGGAAAAGACAATAAATTTTCTTTCACCCTTAGTTTACTCACCTGAAAAATTAACCTAATATTATACAGGTTTTATTATAAGTATTAACAGTGTGTATCGTTATATTGAAATGTATTTATTTATATTTATTCATAGCAATGCTTGGCATTCAGAAGGTGCTCAATGAATGGCAGTTGTTTCTATTAGTATTGCTGCTGCTAAGGTTGCTCCAAGTTAGGCAGTTATGATTCTAAAGGTTTTATTCTTTTATTTTTTTTTTTAAACAGAAGCATCATTGGTTTATAATTTATATAAGTTTTGGAGTATAGTTTTACACCTCAATAAATGTATATACTATACAACATCCAATACCAAAGGTCTAGTTGCCAATCACATCTAACCAATTCACCTGCTCTACCCTTTGCTCCCACACCACTTCCCCTCTGGTAACCACCATTTTGCTGTCAGAGTCTAAGGGTGTGTTTTTGCTTCCTTGTTTATTTTGTTTCTTTATAGTCCACTGAACATTTTTTAAATTTCTTTGTCCCTTGGCGTTAAAATGAAGATATTTCTCTTATTGAGATGAGAAAACAAATGCATCCTAGGTAGCATTCTTCATAACAATTAAGGCCTACTTGAAGATTTAATTATAATACAAAAATCTTTTCAGAAGCAAGAGAAGAAACAGCCTTCAAGTTCAGAAATTTCAATTTACTCAACACCCTTGGTGGTGTCTGATTCATGAAGGTGTGTCCCAGAACTTTTCTCCCCTCAAATTGCTGTTCTCAACATGTCTTGCAAATAACAATGAATAATTCTGAAGATTCTTGGGTATATTTTAGGATCTTACATTGTTTAATGTATTGATTTTATTGACTGACTGAATTCCAAATCTGCTAACATCTTGATGCTAAGAGATTGGAGCTTCAGGCTCTTTATTTCCCAAGATGCTCTCATACAGTACAAAGAAAACAGAAATGTTCTTCAAGTCTAATAGTTTTATGATGAAGAAAATGTTTTCTTCAAAACTTTATCATGAAGAATGAGAGAAAACAAAATCACCCTCCTGTTATGAGACCTATCATCCATGGACCGCTAAATGATGCCAGAATGACAAAATCACTTCAGGAGCGAGTAGGTCATTAAAAAAAAGTTCATTTTCTCCTCTTGCTACTTAATATAGAAGTGGATAGTTAGAAAGCAAAGGACTAGAAATCAATTAAATAATAAGGTTCTACTATATTTTCCATTTCTATTATATAATAATATTTTAATACATTTTCTTTGTAATGTGCTCAAAGATATTTTTCTTTTCATATGCTGTAATGTGACCTGAAACCTGGTGTATCCTACTAATGTCCAGTTAATTTTTTTTCATTAATTTGCCAACTGATGAAAGGGAAGAATCTGGGGGCTTATCAGTGGTGGTCTACTTTGATTGTCTGATTGTCTTAAAGCACAATTTTGGAAAAAGAATTGAAGATTTTCACACAAATGACTTAAAACAGAGTAAGAGCTAGGAATCTTTAGGTTAATCCCATCTTCAAAAATTGTGAAAACATTTGTGGATTTCATACATATAAAATTTTATATTTTTAAATCATTTGTTTTTTGTTTACATTGCTGATACTTTTAAAGATATTGCATTAGGATCTCAGTCTGTGTGCATTTCACTCCATAATATTTGATTTCAAGAATGAAATAGAATGTAAGGAACTGAGGTTACTAGAAGAGAATGGGATGGTGGTGGGGAGAGGTAGTGGAGCTCAGTGGACAATGGTGAAGAACACTTGGTGATGTGGTGGAGGGCAGGGTATGTTGACATATATCTGAGGAATGGGGAAACTGCACCTATGGGGAACCTATACTCATGAGTTTATTTTAATATGCAGAATAAAAGCTAGTAAAATTTTAAAAAATGAAATAAACAATGGACCTAATTTCTTTCAAAATGAAGAACAACTGTTTTCTGTGACACTATTTAGTCTGTTCTTAATGTGCAGATCTGGAAATATTATCACTATAAAATGAGTGTTTTCTCTATTTTATAAAAATTCAGGAAAATTGTGGGGTGTCTTTAGATGCCCCCCTATAAGCCCCTTTGTCTTATCCAGAGCTTATCAAATCAGAAATAAATTTTCTGTTACCATATGTCTTACTCAGTGCCTTAGGTGGTAATATATTAAAAGGATCTACCTCTTAAATAATTTTAGCTTTGTCTCTATACAATGCCTATAGATACACCTTGGAGATAGTGCATGTTTGGGTCAGACTACAGCAATAAAGTGACACAAATGACATTTTGGTGTTCCCAATGTATAGAAGAGGTGTGTTTACACCATATTTTTGTCTATTATGTAACACCATTAAAATGCACAAACATTAATTTAAAAATACTGTATTACCAAATATTTCCAACCTTCATCTCAGCCTTCAGCAAGTCATAGATACCCTGACGGAGGGTCTTGTTTCAACATTGATAGCTGCTAACTTATCAGAATGGTAGTTGCTGAAAGTATGGTGATGTAGTAACTTCTTCAAAGAAAACAATGAAGTTTGCTAGATAGACTGACACAAAATATTTCCCTCTAGCACTTGATGCTGTTTGATAGCATTTACCCACAAAAACTCTTTCGAAATTGGAACTGATCCTCTCAAAATCTGCTACTGCTTTCTCAACTAAGTGTATGCAATATTCTAAATATTTTGTTTTTATTTCAATAATGTTCACAGCTAAATTAGATTCTATCTTGAGATACCTCTTCCTTTGCTCATTTATAAGAAGCAACTCCTTTCTCTGTCAAAGTTTAATCGTGAGATTGCAACAATTCAGTTATATCTTTAAGTTCTACTTCTAATTTTAGATTTCTTAGTACTTCCACATCCAAGAAGACAACCCTGAGGGCTAGGATCAACTTCTAAATCCCTGTTAATGTTTATATTCTTATCTCCTCTCATGAATCTCAAATTTCTTAATGGCATTGAGAATGATGAATCACTTCCAGAGGTTTTCAACTTACTTTTCCCAGATTCATCAGAGGAGTCACTATGTACTTTTTAAACAATAAGACTTGAAAATCAAAATAACTCCTTGTGCATGGGCTGCAGAATGAAATTTTCATTAACAGTGAAAGTAACATGCATCTCTCCATCAGATCTATTGGCTGGACAGGGGTATTGTCCATGAGGAGTTGTATTTTAATAAGAAACTTTTTCCAAGTAGTTCTCAAACGTAGGCTTAAAATATTCAGTAATATTCTATATGTTGTCATTCAGCTTGCTGTCCATTGATAGAGCACAGGCAGAGTAGATTTAGTATAATTCTTAGGGGCACAGGATTTTCGCAAATTGAGAAGCAGTATCAATTTTAAGTCACCAACTGCATTAGCCCCTGATAAGAGATGGTATGTGCTTTGAACTCAGGCATTGATTTCTCCTCTCTTTCCATGAAAGTCCTAGATGGGGTCTTTTCCCAATACAAAGTTTTGTTGTCAACATTGAAAAAATATTGTTTAGAGTAGCCACCTTCATCAACGATCTTAGCTACATCTTCTGGATAACTTGTTGCAGTTTCTATTTCAGCACTAGCTGCCTCATCTTGAACTTTGTTATGGAAATGACTTCTTTCCTTAAACCTCATGAACAAACCTCTGTTCATTTCAGTTCTTTCTTAAATTTGCGTAAGTCTATATCTATTAAAGAAATTGAATAAATCATAATCAGAAAGCAAAATATCCAAATTGAGAATTCTACCAAATCACACTATTCTCTGTAATCTATTCCAGAAGACAGAAAGAAGGGAATATTCCTCTCATCCCAATACCAAAACCAGACAAAAATATTTAAAAAAAAATAGAAATCTATAGTCCCTTATCTCTAATATAGACTCTCAACAAATCAAATTTATTTACCAATGAAACTCAACAATTTATAAAAAGAATTTTATACACCATGGCCAAGTGGGATTTATCCTAGATATGCAAACCTGGTTCAGCATTTGAAAATCAATTAATGTAATTCATCACAACAATAAGCTAAAGAAAAAAGTAATCACATGATCCTAACAATAAAGTATTTGATAGTATGCAACCATTAATGATAAAAATGCTCAGAAAACTAGGAAGAGAGAAGAACTTCTTAAATTGTATTTTAAAAATCTACAAAAATTCCACAGCTAACATCATAGATAATGGTGAGAAAATTGTAACATTTCTGCCAAGTTCTGGAACAAATTAAGGATATCCCCTCTCACCACTGATTTTAAACATTGTACTGGAAACCCTGCTTAATTCAATAAAAAGTAGATATAAAAGGCATATAGATTCTAAAGGGAGGAAGAAACAAAACTTTGCCCACAGATGACATGATCATCTACGTAGAAAATCCCAAACAACAAAAATACCCTAGAAATAGAAGTCAGTACAGCAAAGTTGCAGGATGAAGATTAATGTACAAAATCAAGGTTTTTTCCCACATACCAACAATGGACAAGTGGGATATAAAATTTAAATAACGATGCTATGTACTCCAAAATGAAATACATAAGCATAAATACAATAAAATATGCACAAGATCTATACAATAAAAACAAAACACTGACAAAAGATATAAAAAACTAAATAAATGGAGACATATTTCATGTTCATTTAGGGAGACTCAATATTATTAAGGTATCAGTACTTCCCAAAGAACTGATTCAACACAATCCCAATTAGAATCCAGCAAATTACTTGTGGATATTATCAACAAACTGATTCTAAAGTTTATACAAAAAGGCAAAAGAACTAGAATAACCAACATAATATAGGAGAAGAACAAAGTCAGGACTGATATTACCCAGGTTCAAAGCTACTATAAAGCTATAATAACAAAGGCAATGAGGTATTAGCAAAATAATAAAGAAATCAATGGAACAGAACAGAGAGCCCAGAAATAAACCTGGTAAAGTAAACTAATCTTTGACAAAGTAGCAAAGGCAATATAATGGAGAAATATAACATTAGAAACTGTTGCAGGAACAACTGAACATCTATCAAAAATATACCTAAGAGTGCCTGTGCAATTTTTTGTTAGCTTGTTCACTTCGTTTCAAGTATTATAAAATATCTTATCTAAAATAAAAACTGTGGTTACCAGAGGGCAAGGGTGAAGGAAGTAGTGAACCATGCTAGAAGGAATCAAACTGGCAGTGGTCAAGGGCATGATAGCACTGGTGCCGGTGTGGTGTGATACATACATTGATTGAGGTGTGGTTGCCAAGTACTGAGCTTGTTTTATTCTCCCAATTGTTTAGCACTCTGCATTGTATTTCTGTGCTTTGTCCCAAGAAAAGAATTCAAGAGGTAAAGATATGCAAAAGAAGATTTATTACAAACAAAAGCAATGCAGGTTTATTAAAGGGAAAGTACATCCTCAAGGGGAGGACAGGCTGCCCTGAGTGGGTTCAGCAGCTCATGTATTCCTTCCTGGGGCTAATATTTCCTTCTTGCCCTGCCTTAGGCCTTCTCCTGGGGCAGATTCTACTCCTGTCTTTCATGTTGATTGACAGAGCTATAGACCCAAAGTCTCACTGCACATATTCTTTCCCACACCACCTAAGCAAAACCCATGGGGGAAGAAGAACAGAGGGTAAAAACACAGTGTTAATTTTATCATAATGATACAAAAGTGAGGGAGGTCATAGGACAAGATTTTGCTCTTTCTGCACATGTGTCCCCGTCCAGTTCCTAGCAGATCAGCTTGACACTGGATTATCTGATCTCTATCTGACTCCTAGGTTTTGGACTGGTTGGGCCTCATGTTTAATTGACTTGGTGCAGGGGAAGTTCCCTGATCTTGAAAGATGTCTCTGACTTTGAGAGGGTTTAACTCACTGAGTGGGTCAGAGACTCCCACCCGGTGTTCATACCCAGCAGGTGTTCTTCATAACAGACAGATGTCTGTCTGTTAGGGTCCCTCTCCTGAAACACGTAATATTACAAATGAAGAACATTACTAGAAAGGAAAAAACAAACAAAAAAAAACAACTCTCTATAAGTTGGTTATGAAATGCAAAGTAAATTCGCAATTCTATTTTGGAAGAAAATGCATTTAAACACAGACTATTCACCCTTCAGAGAATTTAACTCAAAGTGGATAATAGACTTAAGTGTAAAGTGCAAAATGATAAAACTTCTAGGAAATAACAAAGGAGAAGATCTGGATGGCCTTGGACATGATGACTTTTCAGATAAAATTTTTCTTATGCTCCATGAGAAAAATAATAAATTGGTCTTCATTAAATTTTTTTAAAATCTACTTTATGAAAAACATTGTCAACAGACTAAGATGATAAGCCATATTCTGGAAGACATTACTTGTGAGAAACATATGTAATATAAATGTTATTTAAAAATACACAAATAACTCTTAAAACTCAATAAGTAAACAGCCTAATTTAAAAGTGGGAATAAAATCTTAATAGACACCTCACCAAGAAGATACACAGATAGCATATTAATATGTGAAAAGATACTCAGCATTGTATGTCATCATAAAACACAAATTAAAACAATGAGATATGCAACATAACTAACACAATGGATAGATCTAGAACACTGACACTACCAAACTGGTAAGAATGTGAACAGGAACTCATTTATTACTAGTAGGAATGCAAGATGGCACAGGCACTTTGAAAGATGGTTTAGTAGTTTCTTATAAAACTCAATGTACCCTTGCAATACCATCTGTCAGTCATGCTTCTTAGCATTTTATTTAACCAAATAAATTGGAAGTGTATGTCTACACAAAAACCTTCACACATATGATCACTGCAGCTTATTCATAATTGCAAACATTTGGAACCAAAATGTCCTTCAATAGGTGAATGGATGAACTGTGGTATACCCAAACAATGGAATATTATTTAGCATTAATATGCAGTATGAAGACATGAAAAGACATGAAGAAACCTTAAATTCATTTTATTAAGTGAAAGAAGCCAATCTGAAAAAACTATATGCCATATGACTCTAAGATGACATTCTGTAGAAAACAAATCTATGGAGATAATGAAAAGAAAAGTGATTGTTAGATGTACAGAGGATTTTCAGACCTGGAAACTTTTCTATATGATACCACAATTCTGGACACATGATACATTATTCATTATACATTACACACTTATCAATTTTGGATATATTTTATGAAACTCATAGAATGAATAAACACAAGAATGAACCCTACTGAAAATTATGGAGTTCAAATAATAACGATGTATCGACATAGGTTCATTATTGTGAAAATAATATCAATGTTGTGTGAAATTTTGATAGTGTGAAGGCTGCATAAATGTAACAACAGTGGGTCTATGGAGTTTTTTTTTTGTAACTTTGCTGTAAAACAAACTGCTCTTAAAGTTGATTTTTTATGAAGATATAAAAATTCATGAAGGGTAATTCAATCCCTTTTATCTTATATAAAAATAAATTAATATATACTCTATCATCGATCAATAAGTTATATGAGACCTTTAAAAACATACAGGTATCCATTTAGCCTCTGATATATTTACATATGAAGAGAGTTTACTGACCCAACATTACTTGAAGTATTTATCAACATATAGAATGTATAATTTAAATAGACCTGTAAACTATTAAAATTTAATTAAGATTAATTGTCTTTACTATGTGCTCAAATTTCCAACATCATTCCATCCTAGATGAAGTTATTTAATTTGAACTATTGTATTACATGTCTACTTGCATCAGTTTCTTAAAAAGAAAAAAAGTAGATTCACCATTAACTATAGAGTGTCATATATATTCAATTTCTTAACATCCCTGTCATTGTAAGAGATCTGTGATCTTCATTATTTTAATTCAAAAGGTTTGTTACCAGAAAAAGGTCATATTTTAATATGTCCCTACTAGAAAATTGGAAATTTTTTTTTTTTTATATTCTGTTGTTGAATGACAAATGTGCCTTAAAGCTAAGGAGAAAAGTCATTTTGTGATGGACACATTATTGACAAGCTTCCTTTTAAAAATGTATACTGCTATCAAACATTTATACATATAATTACAGAAGATAAACACACACTGTATCTCATGTAACATAAATAGGCATGTGTGTTGACAAGGAAGGGAAAGAGAAACGCAGGAGATGGTATTGCTTTTTATACACTATTGTCTTAAATACTCTCAAGTAGGGATACGAAACACCATTCACGTGACTAGATTTGCCCTTGAGTAATGAATATTAGGTCTGTTTTCTACAAAGCACATACATCTAAAGAGTGAAATATATTCTCAACTACTCCAAATGCTCAGATTTTTATGAGTAATTTCTTTTAATTATCATTCAATAAATTGATATATTTAGGCACTATTTTTTATACATTGTGCCATAATGCAAGGAGCTAGAGGGTTTTTCCATCATGTCTGCCTACTGAGATGACCTCAGGAATACCATCTGACTTAAGTGGTTTGAACCTATGAGAACTTAATGATAGTCTATCACTAGAATTACCTTCAAATTTTAATGATTATATTATAGATGGAGGAGCAAACATTATTGTCCTTTATTTGGACTCTTCCTTTTCTTAATCCTGTTATAAGTAACTTGTAAATATATATTTTCATCCAAGTTATCAGTAGCAAACACAAATATCCATACAAAAACATACAGCAAATGAATTTTCATTTCATTATTTTTCTTGGGTAGTTGTTCTTTTTCATATTTTTTTATAGACAGCTTGAAACTTAATTTGAAAAGAAACTTAAGTTTTTGTAATTCTTCAAGTGTGAAGAATGAAGAAAAGGAGAGTGGGAAAGGGTAGAAGGACTTAAGAACAACAACAAAAAAATCCTTAAGAGTTTCTCTCTTAGTCATATCTACATAGCCAAGGTTATTCATATAGCTAGGTGTTTTAGATTTATTCAGCTTGGTTTCATAGTCTCTTAGTTTGCCAAATCTGAAAAAAATGTGATCAAATTTAAAAAATAATAAAAATGAATAATCTTATTTCTTATTAAGCTTTCATAAAGAGAGATCTATATTAAAGAATAGGACAGATGCCTCATTGTAGGAGTGATGGTTAAATATCTCTGGAAATAGACTCAATGAAGTAATTCATATTTTCCTGAAATTATGTTCATTTTGTAGATGGAAGGAAAGTTTTGATAAGCTTTTAGGGTCATGGGGAATGTGGAATATGCAAAAGGAGATACTCATCTCAAAACAGATAATCATTCAAAGGGTTAAAAAGAGAAAGATCTAACTGCAGAACTTGTATTTGGTGAAGTCCAGTTATGGGAACAGAGCATAATAACAAAGTAAAAACCCAACATTGGTACCAGAGTCCTTCTTCCTTACCTTTCCTAATGCTGCACTCAACCTCAATCCTAAACTGAATACTCATGTTTTAAAAATAGTTGGTACTCCCTGGTGGTTCAAGGGCTAAGCCAGCAGCTGAGGTGTAGATTATGTAAACCCAGCTATGGGTTCATAACTTGGTCTCATGCAACAACCAGAATAAAAATATAGTCCTTCTTCCTCCTCTGCTTTCATTCCTCTCTTTAAAAGAGTAGCCACTTAAAGTCGAACTTCCCAGATAGCCAAAGGCTTCTATTAACACAGAATCATCTACTTTCATATTAAAAACAATTTCATCACATTTAAGTTATTCAAATCATTAAAATATTTTCCTATTTTCACAGACCATCAATCATCCTATCCATTATCCACACAAAAACAGTGCAGAGATAGCTTTATTCATGATTGTCAACACTTAGAAGCAACCAAGATATCCCTCAGTTGGATAAACTGTGCTACGCTCACACAATGGAATTCTTTTAGTGCCGAAAAGAAAAGCTATTAAGCCATGAAATTATATGAAAGAATCATAACATATAACTAAGTGAATGAAGACAATTTGAAAATATTACATGCTATTTGACTCCAACTATATGACATTATGATAAAAGCAAAATTATTGAGATAGTAAAAAGATAAGTGGTTGCCAAAGGTTTGAAAGAAGGAGGACTACATAGTCAGAGCAGAGTTTCAGGGAAATGAAATTACTCCATGATTTTGCAATTGTAGATACATGTCATTTTACATTTTTAAAACCCATAGAATGTATAACACCAAAAGTGGACCTAATATAAAATATGGACTTTGGGATATGTTAGTATAGATTCTTTGGTTGCAACAAATGTATTGCTTTGGTGGGTAGTGTCCATAGGAGGGAAGGAGAATGTGACTATGAGGACTCTATACATTTTGACCAATTGTTTTGTCAACCTACAAAAGGAACAATATGAACAAATAATCAATGCAGAGTTGAATGTCTAGACCATTCTACCACCTGCCAAAACTTGTACCCTCTACTCTACACTGGATTTTCCCTTTTGAACTCTCAGCTCATTTCACATAGACCACTAATTCAGACCTTATTTTATATTCTACTTTGCATTGTTAAAAGACTCTTCCATTTGTGCAGACCACATTTCACCAGATCAAGTGAACAACTTTTCTGTAAAATCATGCGCAAGGCTAGGCTCAGTCTCTGATTTAAAAAATTTTATGAATTAATGTATTTTAATACTAACTTAATTGGAGCCCAGTGAATTACACAGATTTTTGAGCTATTTAGAAAAGAAAAATCTCTGTTCTCAGAATTTCTTTTTGCTTCAGAGAAAATAATTCTGCTTAAGAAGCTGATATATGCAATCCTAAAGAGTTTTGCCCACATTCATTCTTATCTGCCATTGTGCGGCTTGAAACTTAAAAGTTCAGATTCCAGAGTTGCTTCAAATGGAAACAATACATTTGAAAAGGCATGTGGAGAAAATGTCAAATCTGTTTGGAAAATAGTGACTCGAATTATGTATACACAATGTGTATCAGTGACAAAGTGCAGAGAAGAAAACTAAGAATGTCTATTTTTCCATGAGATAAAAATAGGTAAATAAAATTACCTGTAATCCTGTTGTTTTATTTAAAAAATAAAAAGATCACCCACTTCATTTTACTTTGCCTGGAAATAAGTCTACATACTGAATTCACAATGTTGTGCTAGCAGATGCCTGGATAATACATCTCAAATGGACTCAGTTAAGTTTGCTGAAGTGTGGAAACTGACACTGATTATCTCTGCTTACTACCTGAACCTCCATTAGACTATGAGGCAAAAAACCATTATTGTGGCAGGATGAACCTTATTGAAATTGTATTACATATACATGATCAGTGGACCCGAAATCCAAAGCTTAGAGCATTTGGAGATGTCATATTTAACCAGGATTTTTAAATCTAACTCTTTAATTGTAGGATCTTAAAACACTGGATTTGGTCCTATTCTCAAATGAAAATTATTAGAAATTAAACACTACTTTCCTGCTAGTAGGAGAAATTCAAGTATTTATAAAAAAGAAATGTGCATGTATGCATGCACGAGAGAGAGAGGGAGGGAGGGAGGGAGAGAGAGGGAGAGAGAGAGAGAGAGAGAGAGAGAGAGAGAGAGAGAGAGAGAGAAATACATCAATTGACTTCATTTTGTCATAAACTGATATATTCTCATTAACAGTTATTCCTCCTTGATCCTTTTTACTCTCACTCAAAATTCAAATTCATTAAAGTGTTTTTAGCTCAGCAAGTTAATGCAACACTGAAATGTGAATGAGTAATAGGATTAATCTCTCATAAAATCTTTGTAAATCAAAGATCAAATAGTAATTTACAAATTGAGAGATTATGGTCTATGTTCAGGACAGCAAAGTTGATAGAGCACTTTGTCTATGTCAGAATGCTGAAGACATTCAGTGGAAACAGCACAGCTTAGCTGAGCACTTCCAGCTGTATATCATTGCTGCCACATCCCTCTGTATCCTGTGTGGTTCATGACACATAAAAATGGGGAGCTGGCACGCTGGCATAGTCAAAGAAATGAGAGCTTTGTAACATAGCTGGCAAACAAAGAAACTGTCTATCAAATAGTCATAGATGTCACAGACTATGAATTTCTTGGAGGCCAAATTCTAGCAGGAATCATCAAAACCAACGGGAACCCAAACATCAGCAAGACACATGGAAAAATTTCAATCTCCAGTGAAGAAAAATTTATCTAAGAGGCAAGCAGCATACGTGAGTCATGAGAAAAGTGTACTACTTCCTAAGTTAAGATCAATATGGTTAAATAGCAGGACCACATTTAAAGAAAATACAATTTAGAAAATATCAATAAAATAGTTCAATCTGTATATGAACTGGGTTCTGATAATTAATAAAATACATGTTTAGTATTTCTGATAATGATAAACAGACTGAAATAAACTCTAAAGTGGAAACAAAGTGAGTAGTACAGTACAAAATTAAGGTAACTTACAATTATAAATGTATATAAAAATGCAATGGCTGTATTAAAGAAGTGATAATGTAACAGATAAGGCAATCACACTTTTTGGAAGGTGTTAAGAATTGTCTGTACATAGATTAACTTCTGAATAGTTTGTTGACACTAGTTTATATGAAAAATTTCAGGCACAATTGGCCATAGGCCAACACTTTCTCTATGAATAGACAAAGTTTTATTGAGGGATTAAATGACTTCTAAGAGAATAGAACTTAAATGTCCTCACCGAAAATGTTTATGGATGTTATTATTACCTCCTGGTGGGAATCCTTATGCCACGGATACATGTATCAAAACATTAGGTTATAGAATTCAAAAACATTACAATTTTAGTTGACAATTATAGCTCACTAAAATTGAAAATTGTATTCAAAAGTTTTCTCTAAAATACAATAATTTGTTAATGTATGAAAAATCTCTCTTCGTTCAAGTCACATTCATAGATGTTGGGGTTTAAGATAGGGACATATCATTTTGGGACACTATTCAACCACCACAACTTGTATGACGTCTGACCAACTGACTAATGTCAGCTGGTAACAAATGAGATTGAGTCACCATCAGCACACTAAGATAGTGACAAGGAAAAAGCAGCTGAGTGAACTGAGAGCGAATGAAAAATGATCAAGCAACTAAACAGGAGATAAAAGTTGATAAACATCAAAATGAAGAGGACAAGAAGCCCTGGGCAGAACTGAGAGCTCTGGATGAGAGCTGTGAAAGCATCACAACAGGGTCTGACTTGACAGAAAACAATGGACAGATAGGATACTGGTCACATAATGAGGATGAGTTGGGCTGTTTCTCAAATAGTGGTTCATAGACCACCTACCTACATGAACACCATCTTGAATGCTCTCGACATGCAGATTCTGACATCCCCTCACAGACACAATTAATTTGAAACTACAGATAAGAGCAGGAAGCTTCAAAATTGATACTGAATAATGTGTATACTTAGTGAAATGTAAGATTTTTTAGGTAGTTGAAAAATTAAGATGTTTCAATTAGGGATTCACCAGGTAGGACAGAAATGTGGGCTAGAGGAGAGATCCAGTCTGCTCAGATTCATTGTATGGAGAAGAGGCTTTGTGGTTTGTGGTGTCCATCAGTGTCTCCTGTACATGGCTAATGTCTGCTGCTTGCTCATTTATTCTATTCTATACTTAAAAATACCTGTTTCTCTAATACCTTCTTTCTCTAATGCCTTCAAAACATTCCCCAACCATCAAGACTCATGGGTTCTCACCAGTGAGATCTACAATGATCTTCATACTGACTCACGTTTGAAAGTACAAGCAAGGTAATGCAAACTGAGATGCATTAAGAGCTCAGCTTTGGGATATTTCTTTCCTTCTAGAAAAATTTGGGAAATTTGTTTTCTTTTGGAAATACTGCTAAAGATGTAAAAGTGTGTGAACATGCCCTGAAATTTGAATATTCTGACTTTCAGAGCAAAAGCCTATAGGATGTTTCTCTTGAAAAGAAAAAAAAATTGATGATCCCTAATGATGTAATAGTTAGGATTGCCTGAAGTAGAAGCCAGGGATCCTGGTCAGATTGGGTGGAGAGAACAACCAAAATGAACAACTAAATCAAAATAAGATGCTTCTTCCTCCTCCCTCTTCCTGTCTACCTGTCGTCATTCCTGTGTATCCTTTTCCTTAAAAAAAGAAAGAAAGAAAATGAATTCCAAGGTAATTTTTTTACACCCATTTCTCAGGCAGTGGAGTTGGCTATAAAATAATTAAGAAAATATGATCTTAAATATATGCCTATCAGGAAAGACAATTTTTCACAAATGATTACTACCTTTAATTCAAATAACAGCATTCAAAATATATTTAGGAAATTTTCATATCGCATTTAAATTGCTCTGTGTTATAAAATATATGGCATCATTTAATAAAAAATATTGTATTTAAAATATTTTAGTGAAAATACATACCTCCACAACATTATATGGTATATATAATTCCATACATTATAAAATTGAACATGTTAGGTTAATAAATATATTATAGAATTTCAAAACAATCAATAGAATTGAATAAAGTTATGAAAATGAACAACCAGAAACTAATTAAGTTAATTATTAACTAAATGTCGGTAATAATATTTAATAATCAATTAGTACTTACAGAGCATTCATTATATGTCTTAATTAATCTAAATTAAGTGTGTGATTAAGAAACTTCAGATAATTTATTTTTAATGAGGTGCTTTTCATCCTACAATATTTAATGCTGTGTCATTTGTGGGAAATTTTTGCTTCTCTTAGGTAGAAGGTACTACAATTCCTCATATGTGACAGCCACCATCTAGTCACTTAATGAGTTTTAAAATTAATATGATATCTTTTTTTTTTCCACAAACCTACCTTAGAGTCCACACTGAATGGGAAATCAGGAGAGTACATGACAGAGCCTGACTTAAGCACCTGTTGAGATAAGCTAATCCTCAGATAAAAATAATTAGGTTTATGGTGTGGGTGTGTTAGGTTAGCAATGAATAGCCTCTTACTATCGACTGTTCAGTAGAAAAGAAGATAACAAACATCACTACAAAATATCTTTTAGTGAAAAGGTTTCTTTAGATAGTATTGCCATGACAACTCCCTGGTTCAAATTCTACTACAGGTTTTGCTGAAAGGATATTCTATTAAAACAATTCTCTCTCCATTTTTAAAGAAAAGTATCTCAGTGATATGGTAGGGGAGATAATATAGATTTAGCTTTGTTGGCTAAGCAGGAAGGGCAAGAAAAGAAGGGAAGAAAATTTGAAGATGTTATTAAAACAAAAATGGTAAGAAATATATAACAGAGAGAATAGTAAGGGATGGTATGTGTAAGTAGACAGAGTTTATCATTAACAGTATTCCCAAAGTGTGGGAGATTCCTAAGTCTTTTTAGGGGATCTATGTGGTCAAACCTATGTTCATGCTACTATTATGACTTAATTTGACTTTGGAACTGTGTTGGTATTTGTACTGATATTGCAAAAGCAACATTGGTTAAAAGTCTGGTGCTTTATAATGAATCAAGATAGTGGTACCAAGTTGAACTAGTGCTATTATATTATTTGCTGTCACATGCACCCAGTATAAGAAATTAAGAATAATGTTTATAAAACAATAAACATTATTAATTTCATTAAGTATTGACCCTTGAGTCACATCTTTGTTAACAGTGTGTGTAATGAAATTAGAACAATGAGTAATGTAGTTCTGCAGCCAATGTGCAATGGTTGCTTTGACTCAACCCTTATATTATTGCTAGAGTTATGAGCTGAACTAGCTACGTTTTTGTGGCAGGCTATTTTCACTTGAAAGAATGATTAACAGACAAACCAGTTATTTAGACTTAAGTACATGACATATAGTATCTTGACAATTAAGATAAAGTCTTTCATTTTTAAGGAGAACCACTGACAATATTTTTGGCCATAATAAAACTTAAGCTTTCAAGGAAAATTAGAATTTTGAAAGATTATCTATTCTTTACCATGATCTTAAAAATGTCCCAATTCTGAAAGATTTTTTATGAGATTTAGAGTATGAATGAATCTGAGTTTTGATATTGTATAATCAAATATGTTAGCATTTGGAAGAAGTACAAATTTCAGGAAACCAATATTTTCCCAAAGACCAATCAATGCATGATGTGGCAAAACAATCTGTTTTGGGTTTTCATTTTCAATTTTCATTCAACAAACTAAAAATCTTCTGCACAGTAAAAGAAACCATGAGTAAAACAAAAAGGCAACCCAATAAATTCAATAAAATAGTCCCACAAAATACATCAGATAAGTGCTTAGCCTCAAAAATATATAAAAAGCTCATACATCTCAAAAAAAAAAAAGTAAACAACCCACTCAAAAAGTGGGCAGAACTGAAGAGACACCTAACCAAAGTCACACAGATGACCTACAGACACATGAAAAACTGTTCTACATCACTCGTCATTGGAGAAATACAAATAATAAGCACAATGTGATTATCACCTCACACCAGTGAGAATGGTCAATATCAAAAGGTTTAGAAACATTAAGTATTGGAAGAAGTGTAGAGAAAAAGGAACGTCCCCTCTACCCCCTTCACAACTGGGAATATAATTAGTGCAACCTCTTTGGAAAACAGTATGAAGATGCCTCAAAAAAATAAAGATGGAATCACCATTTGGAACAAGCAATCCTACTTCTAAGCTATACCCAGAGAATACAAAAATTCTAATCAGGAACAAATATCTGTTCCCCTGTGTTCATAGTAGCACAGCTCATAAGAGTCAAGACATGGAAACAACCTTAATGCCCATCAACTAATGACTGTATAATAAAGCTGTTCTATATGTAATCAATGGAATTTTATTCAGCTACTAAGAAGGATGAAATTATGGCCTTTACAACAATCTGGATGAAACTGGAGGGAGGCATGTTAAGTGAAATAAGTCAAAAAGAAAAAAATAAATACAGAACGGTTTCACCCATATGTGGAATATAATGAAATTAAAAAGATAATCCCCAGTAAAAAAATCACAGGACACAAGATGATGGCTACTGGGGGATGTTATGGGGTAGGAGAAAGGGAAGAAGGTGGTGGTGGTAAAGGATACTGGAACACTGGTGTGTAATCCTCACAGACTGAGAAGTAATTTCAATACCCTAAAATGAGTATGGATTTGCAAACAAAAGAAACAATCCAATTATTATATAAAAATTTCCATTCTAAATGCAGAGTAATCAATGAATTCTGAGAGAAGAGTATAAAATTTCCTTAAGGTAGGAGAATATAAGTCAATGAGTTTTACAATAGGGGAGTATGTTTAAAAATGCGAAGAGATCCTTCAGAACCACTGAACTTTGTTTTTATTTTATTTAAATAGATTTCATTGCTTCTTTACTTGGACAATGTATTCAAATATTCATAATGATGACTAGTACATGTAGAAAAAGTTTATCTTCACTAGTAAGTGCAGTAAATTAAAGCAAGTCATTATGAATATACATTCAGAAGACAAAAATATAATCTGAGACATCCATAGGGAGCTTCAATATGACTGAGAATGTTCTGAATCTTAAGTTGGAAGCAGAGTTCACAGGTATTCATTTTATTAGTATGTACTTCATAATTACATATATTCTGTTATATCAACTATTTCAAAAATTTTAAATGTCAGATTCTAAATAACAGAAGATGAGAAAAATTGGAGGGCAATTAGACTATGCTAATGCCTTGCTTGTCAAGAGAAAAAAATACCTAATAATTTTTGTTTTTCTTAGTGAAAAATAAAAATAAATGTTTGCAGAAAATACAGGATAACAAAATAGAAATGCAAGCTATCACTTTCAAACAATAAGGGATTAAAAAAGAAAGAATTGTTAACTGAAGACAAATGTATGAAGATGAACAAAGAAGAGCAACACAAATAGAAAACACTAGTAAATCTGAATGTACCAGCAATTATAAAATATGCAAATGGTTAACAGTCTTTAAATGAGTCTATAAAATTGGATTTAAAATTAAAACAATCTTTCCTATGCAACTTGCAGCGACAATTTAAACAGAATGACAGACATTATAGAGGATTAAAGAAACTAAAAATAAGATACAGTAATTAATTTGAGTTAGAAGTAGTTTAAAAAAATTAAGAGGGGGATAAAAATAAACAATCTGAAAGATTTCACAATTATATACTGACATGTTTTTAACTAAATCATCTTGTATATATCACAAACTAACAAAAATATAAGAAAAAGCAGACAAGTTTTCAATCTTAAAATTTTATCTGAAACATACCTCTTCCAGAATTTGATAGAGACCAATATAAAAATGATGTAATAGTTAGATTGACCAGCAACACCAGCTCTGTCTTACCAAGTAAGACATTTCTTGCAAATCATCAACTATAAGTCACAAAGGTAACTCTAATAACAGTACAGTGAAGAAAGAAGTAACGGACTACATATATGGTTTGTCAGATATAGAAGAAATACCTATTAAATCATATGCAAAAGGCAGATAATAAAAATGAGACCAATGTGTACACAAAGGCTCTTTATAGAAAGAGACACCAAAAGTACATGAAAAAGTAATCTTAATGAGAAATCAGGACAATCGGAATCACAACAAAAGAATGAGATAAGCTTCACACTAGTGAGATTGGCAAAATTTTTAAATCTAACAATAAGGAGATAGAAAGATAAAATTTTATATATGCTGGAAATTGTATAAATTGGTAGAATTATTTTAGAAAACTATTTGTTAAAACCCAGTGAAAAAGAAAACTTGCCTCTACGTAGTCTAATTTCACTTCTAGTCATATATATAAGAAGTTCTTACACATGTATCAGAGGAGACATGCTCAGAAATGTTCATGGCTGTATTGTTGGTGTTTCATAATAGATTGATATAAATTTCAGTATATTAACTAGTGGGAATACTATACAGCTAGCAAAATGAATGACTAGGTTTGTGTAGGATTAGGTTTCCCCCTCCACCCTAAATATTATTCAGACTGGTCTTTTCCAAGATGTCTAGAGCAGGTTTTTTTTTTCCAATACAAGTCACCTTGATATTGGAACCAAACGTCAGTGGAGACCTGCAGTCATCACCCTTACCATAGATACTTAGATATGGAGTCATATCCAGAAACAAGTATTTTATTAGATTTCTATTTTAAGGCAAGGATCAAGTCTGGAGAAAAGTTTTTTCATATGAAGGTTTCTCCTCATGAGGAGGAACCCGGTCCTCTCTACTTGAAGCTCCAGGTCTCTCCCATTCCTCAGCACAAAATGTAATTGTTTGATCTGTCCAATTTACCTCAGAATTTACAACCATGTATGTGCAACTGAATTCTTCATAAGTATGGAATTAAATTTTCTCTTTCTCCTTCTGATCCTGTCTGATGTAAATTTGTTTGTTCATTCAGTCCATGAAGAATGGAATGGAGGGATGGATGAATTTCCTTCTTGCCCTGACATTTGTGTATATATCAACAAAGATATCAAAATCACAATGTGTGAAACAGGAACAAGGTGCATGTGTAGAGACAGACAAATAGATAGCCCCAAATACTTATATGTGAATATGTCTGTCTCTCAATGATGTATTTAAATTTATTTACACTTTTAATAGAAATAGTAGGTATTGATTCGCCTAACTGCACATGATTTTAAATGTAAAGAAGCCAAAGCCAAGTATATATGATGTTGATTATCTCTGCTCTAAAAATCCAGAATATAGGGCTGATGATAAAAATTATTAAACAGAGAACAAGCAGGATACTCATTTTAGCTTGAAGAATTATGGACAAAGGTTGAGGGGAAAAAAACAATTATATTTATATGTAATTTCTTCCTTTTGTTAAATAAAAGTAATAGAGGCAAATTTCTTTATATGTAGATGTTTATATATATCCCAGGGATATTTTCATTTTAAGCTTTGTCTCACTCTTGAAAATTTTCTGTGCTTCCCAATATAGAACACAAGATTTCAATAAGCAAGCAGGGATATGTTCTGTGGCTCGGAGCACCCAGTCAAGCTGAATTCCCATTAGAAATCTTCCCATTTGTGTGACTCTATTTGCATCATGCAAGAACTAAACAATATAAGTTCTCTTTTCTTTCCAAATTTTACATAGCATGATATACTTGACACTCCAATGATGCTTCTCAAATCATTGTATTTCTTTAAGAAATACCACCCCCTACCAGTCTCTCCCCTGGAGCTCCTCATGGTAATTTTAATTGCAGATTATTCTTGCTTTTGTGGTATTAGTGATAGATGGGAAACACAGGATATACATCACTAATCACTGTAAATAGAACACTGCATTTCAAAACCTGTCTTGCTTACCCTAGATTTTTGTCTGATTATGAAAAAGGTTTTGGATTTTTCCATTAAGAGAATCACTAGTGAAAACTGCTTTTAGAATTATTCTCAATATCCTTCATTCAAGGCTTCGATAAGCAATCTCCCTGCTAGTTTCTCTCTCTTTCTGCTCATCATTCCCATCATCATCCTCAGGTCAGTAATTTAAAGGAGGCACACGGATATTTTGAACTACCTTACCCTGGTGAAATTCTATGCTGTTATTATCTCAAACTTTTCCTTTCTCTCTCAATTTGTATCTTACGAATTCTTGAAAAAAAAAATGTGTCTGTTTCCCTATGTTATTTGAAGTCTTCCACCAAAAATACTTTGTGTATACTAGTTTCTCCCTCCATTAAATGCAGAGTAGTTGTACAGATGATGTACAACCAGATGTGTGAAAAGTGCAAAAGCACTAACAAATGTAGACATCTCAATAAGAGGAGCACACCAACGTGCGTGATGTTTCAGTAAACAAGTAGCTTAGTATAATAATGGTTAAACATTCAAGGCATGAGAGAAATGGACAAGGGTTATATTTAGATAGGATCAGGCATTGGAACATACTTTTAAATTGTTAGATACAAGTTATAAAACATGATGAAATATGCAATTGCAAAAAACACAAAAATCAAGGTTCAATGCAAAAACCTACCAAGGATGCTTGACACAGGCTGCAAGGAATCTGCCATAACCACCTTTTCACCTGTACAGGACTTACTCAACAGTCTTTCTCTGCCTCCTAAGTCCCAGTATAGGAAAAGATGAATATTTTCCTGGCTATGCTCTAGAAGAGAAAGCATTCATAGGCCAGGATCCAGCACAAGCACCTCAGAAATTTCCAAATATATACTTAAAATTCAGTCACATTGATTGGCATTTAAGCTGATTTATATTTCAATTTTGAATAGTCAGATGTACTACATGACCTTCAAACTTTAATTATTATAGCAAAGAGTCTACTAGTCAAATAATGAATATGACATTAACAGATGAGGCTTAGTTCCCCTTCTGGCAACAGCCAATCAGGTAATTAAAAAACAAAACAAAATAAAACAAACAAAACCCTCCTATTGAAACACACATATATAAATAACATTCTTCATTGGATTTAGTTGTTTGTTGTATTTTTAGTCTCTTCCAGAATTAAATGTGATGTCACATTAACCAAAAAAAAAAAAAAAATTATAGGTATGGGGAAGAGAAATAGTAAACAGGAAGAAAGTTCACTAAAACATCTAGAAAGACGCAGGTACATAAAATTATAGAAAATACAGAAAAGAACACAAGTGAAATACAGGATAAATTGAAGTAGATCAACGTAAGTCTAACTGGAACCGTAGATGGAAAAAAGAAAATAAGACGAAAGTAATATTTAAAGAGATAATGACTAAGACTATTTCATATCTGATTATTTTAACAGAAGCCATAACTCAACATGGACTGCACATACGAACAAATAACAGAAATCCAGACAGAGCATTTGAGAGAAGGAAAACTACATAAATACCTTAGATGGAACTTGTTAAAGACTATAGGCATCAATGGAAATCTTAAAATCAACAGTAGAGAGATCTGGTATTGGAAATATGAAAAGACTACCTACAAATAGGATTTTCCAAACAACTGACACCAGAGAAATGGAATATTACTTTCAAATTGTTGAAAGAAAATAACTGGGAGCATATGAAATGCTAACTGAAAGTATATATTCTTATCAAATACACATGAGACTTCACCAAAACTGATCATATGTTACCTTAAAAGTCAATACTGTACACATTTCAAAGAAGTAAAATTGCACAATATATTCATTAAACTATTAGAAAATACTTAAAAAAAAATTTAATGACAATATAACTCACAATTTATCATATCCTCAGAAACTGAGAACTAGATATCTGACAAATTCCTGAATCAAAGCAGAAATCATAATCAGAATTAGAAATTTACAAATGGAGATGGGTCGAATTGACACTCTCATAGACCAAAAGAAAAAGTTTGATGCATGCTACAGAAAATTCAGTATTCATGTTTTAATATGAAAGATTTATTTTTCACTTAGGAAAACAAAGACAATTTTCAAATTTTGGTAAAGATTTCTTTTTAAATATTTCATGAAAAAGTTATCATAAAAGATTGATGAGCTTACTATTAAAATTAAGCATTTCTGTTGATATTGAGAAGAAAAAAATCAGAGTGGATAAAATACATGCAATATATCTGTATATATATATATATATATATATGTCTATATCTATATATATCTCACAATGGCTCACAACCAAGATATTAAACATGTCTACACAGTATTAAGAACAAGAAAACCTAAGAGAAGACTGGGTAAGCAAGCCTCTTGTGAGAGAGTATATCAAGTTATCTTTCTGCATTTGAAAAATGACTCCTTCTTTCACTCCTCTCCAAAGGCCAGCCAAACCACAAGGAAATATCATGACATGCAGAACAGAATGTTCAAATGAAAAAGACACATTGCTGGTAGTCATTAATTTAAACAACTGCTTTGGCAAAATCCTAAATTTGAACATATGTACATCTTACGACCTATTAATTCTACACATAAATATAAATCCAATAAAAATAACACAAGTGGGCTTCAAACAATGAAAGAATAGTCACGGCATCATTACTCATAAGAGCCTCTAACTGGACACAATCTAAGTATCAATTAATAACAGAATAGATAAATTGCAGTATATCCACACAAACAATTATTACAATGATAATGAATTACACAGGTAAAAACATGGCTGACTCTCACAAATGTAACACAAACTAAAAGAAGTCATGAATACTAAGATTCATTTATTTCAAGTACAAAAGACAAGGCAAGCAAAATGGTTAAGAACCAGAATAATGATTTTCTTGGCAGAGGAAGAAGAAAGTAGTGATTTTTGGAGACACCAAGGGAGTTTTCTAAGTGCTGGATTCTATTTCTTGTTCTGAGTGGTGGTTACACACATATGTTCATGTTTTAATTAAGCTGCACACATTATGGGCATGCTTTTCTGCATGCTATCTTCAATACAAAAAAAGGTTAAAAATGTTATGCACAATGAGTGTAGGGGATCTTTCCAGCAGTCTCTAATATAGATGAATAGAATTTCTTGAGGATGTCACAAAGTTCAGCCCTCTTTAGTTAACCTTATCAGCCCTGGCATCTTAATTGCATAGCTATGATTACTCCCCTGTCCTCCCTTCCTGTCCAAAAGGTTTGGTTTATAAAATCATATAAAGCAGTACTTCGTAGAGAAGAAGGCTTAATGTTAATGGGAAGCACATAGATAAGAACATCAGAAAAATGCAATGTACTCTGTATGGCTCCTGACCATCTGTTTTCTCTTTGAGTCTTTTCTACCTCTCCAGTCTTACTCTTTAAAACAAATGTGTTAGATTAAAGGGACCACAGTACAATTCAGAAAAAAATAAACATATCTAGAACAAAGAGTAATTATAGCATTAAGACGAAGTGCATACTGTTTACTAAAGAGAGTGAAGAAGGATGTGCTCGCTGGGATAATTTAGGTTAAGGTTTGGTAGGATAAGTGCACTTTGATCTGGGCCTTGAACAGTTGAGAAAATTGTTGCAATTCAAAATATGTCCAGCATGAACAATGACAGGAAATAAAATGAGAATATGCATAAGAAAACATTTATCTGGAGCTCAGTAAAGCTGCTTTTTAGCGAAACCAAGGAATACAAATTTTTAGTGGATGGTCAGTCATTGATAGGAGCCTTCTTCTGGCTCTTGACCCACTATAGATTTTACACTTTGGAAACAGGACAGCTTTAAAAAGAGATGGGCAGGAATCCAGTATGATATGTGAAACTCCAACCACTTTGGGATCAATTCACAATGTGGGTCCTGCTCTTCAATCAGAACACAAAGAGACATACCCAGGCCTAAGGATTGCTCTTGCCTCACAGAGAAAGTGATGTCAAAGACATCAGTCATCTAGAGAAATCCCTTCCCATTTTGTAGACAGCACCATCAAGAAATTGAGCAAGGGGCAGGGAGACTAGGCAACAGCACTGAAGGAATGAAACAAACCACAATAGCATTGCAAAGAACACATGAAAACAAAACCAAACCAACCCCCAAAATAACCTATTTTTTAATTGGGGCTGCAGTTCACCCATGTAGATCAGAAGTCTTATAGCCCAAAACATGGCACCCTCATCTAAGGGCATTCCCTTCTAAGGGAAATCTAAAATCTATTACCAATGATATGTAGGCATTGCAGCCATTGCAGCCCAATGCTGATCACAATGACAAGCAAGTCTTGCGCCAGATCCCCTTGCTAGTTTTGCAAAGGCTTTGGGTTTTGCATTAATACAGACTTTGGTGAGTACCATAGCCTTTAAGGATCAACACTTATGAAAATAAGGAAGCAATATTGGGTAGTTGAAGCTGAATAAGCAAGGAGGCCCTAAGTCGCTGAGGCCAACCCTGAAGTATTTAACAGCTACAGGCTGTCTATGATTATACCTTCAGTTTCTGCACTGGACAGGAAATACTTCTTCAAAGGAGTTTGAGGGAACACCTTGTATCTGCCATAGTAATGGTCTCAGTTAAAATTAAAACGAAAGACTAGATGATTCTTTTGATCATATATTTTGTAGCTTTCTAAAATCTACTTCCTAAATAAATTTCCTAACCAAGTCTTGATAATGCAATGATGATGTGGGTCCCTCCATGGAAGGTAGCAGAGTTTGTACCTACACGCAGGGTTTGCAAATATCACTGTAATTTTGTCACCTGTCATCCTGTCAGTGTGCTGCATGATTATGGAATTCCTTGCTTAGAGCTGTTGCTTTTACCCAAGACACCACTCTAGTCCCATCCCAACAGGAAGAGTGGAAATGGAAATGCTTTCATGTCACAAGTTTGCTCAAATACTTTAATTTCCCTTCACATGCATTTGTCTTTGTAGGTATGACTGTGTTTATTCCTGTGCATGCAGCTTTATTCATGGTGTCATTATTGCAGTGTGCAGTTAGTACTCACTCAAATTATTCATAATATGTCTCCTCTACTATAATTTTAGATTCTTAAAAAAACAGGTAGTTTTTTTATCTGTCATGTTCACTCCTGAATAACCAGATTCTAAAAGTTCCTATTACCCATTCAGAAACTATTAAATATTGGACAAATAAATGGAATGAAAAATGATGGTAGCAAAAGCAAAAATATATTTGCAATGGTCAAAAAATGACTGGAGTTCAATTTCTAAAACATGCCATTGGATAAACTACATACTCCAAATTTTGTTTTATTGTGTTTTCCATCTTAATTGCAGTTAATAAATCCATTTGGTTTTAAGTGAAATATAAAGAAAATGCTTGGGTCGGTAAGTAGGGTTAAATAAGCATTACATTTGACTATACCCATAATGTTGGGTATATTACCAAATCTTTTCCTCTTCTTAAAAAAAATAAAGCACCATTTGGAAAATATCTTTATATCGAATATGTTTATATTGAAATATATTATATATTTATTTATAATATAATATTTATTTATATTATATATTAATATTTATTATATATTTATGTTGAAAATATCTACAATACTGACTATGAAAGGTGAATGAAGTGCTGCTCTTTATTCATTTTCAAATTTGAGAGTAATTTACAATTAAAACTGCATTACTCTATATTCAATACACTCCGGCTTATGTTTTGTGTTTGATTAAGTGTATCTTCAAGGCAGGCCCTGTCTCTGAAATTATTCTAAGGATACTTGATATGTGTGTGCCAGGAAGGCTGGTCTTCTCAAATCCCCTAAAGCCAATGCTTGTACACACTCAGAGCTCCAGCCTTCATTTCTGACTTTAGATTTACTTTTGATGGCCCTTCCTGTAACAGCTATCACCAATCAACAGATCCTCCATCCCTTGTCATGATGCATGTCTACAGAGTCTCTGCTTTCCTCAAATGTGAGACCCACATTGATCACTCCTGATCTTCAATAATCCTTATACTTCAAGATGGTATCATATGGTTCAACATCAATTTTGTTGTTTAATATGGCTTTCTGCCCACTTTACATGCATGTATCCTGAACAGAAAGGAAAATCCTTGAGGAAAAAGACTAGGCTGCACATTTCTTTATTCTGCTACAAAGCTACCATTTTACAGTTAGGTAGATGCTTGATATAACTGTAAATAAAGATTTTTTTCTTAATAAAGCATTTCCTGATCCCTCAACTTTCCATGTGCCTCTCTCAGCATAGGAATGGAACTATTTTTATTTGATAACTCACTGAAGAACAAACAATGGGTCTTTCACAATCCCAAGTCAGCTTTCAGAGTTAGTCTGCAGAAAGCAGAGTTTTAAGACTTCAAGCTGTGTATTAAGCTACAATTAGACTGTCTACACGAAGTGGTTTGTCATGGTCTATCTTCAGGATGAAACAGTGTGTGGTCTGCCACTGATGTAAAATGTCTCTATTCTAGCTTTCAGGTCCCTGGATATCTTTCCATTCATAGCCCCATTTTCACTTTGCACAGTTATTCCTGGTTTTGTAAAAACAGAAAACAGAATTATCCCTTTCCACTTCCCAGCATGACAGAAGACATAATAAATGCAGACTAAGGCCATAGAAACTCAGGAATCTAATCTTGTCTGGGGATAATAAAAGACATTAGAATAGTCTGGATGAACTCAGGACAAACTTGTTCAACTGATTGGAAAATAGTTTCTTTTAACAGTTTTGAGACCCATTTCCTTTAACTTCCCTCACAATCTCCCCCCAACTTGTGACTATTACTTGTCAAGTCCTGAGCTTCCCACTCCATTTATAAGGAGTTATCAGTCTAATCCTTCCTGATCCAGGCTACCCATAAAATGTAATTGCTTGTATTCCTGAAGAGAATGCTACAATCCTGAAGCTGACAGAAAAGAAACTAGTTCAAGGGAAAAAAAAAAAAAAAGATTTGCAAGTCAACACTGTAACAATGAAATTTCAAATCAAACTACTCTCACATTCTCTCTCAACTCTAACTTGTAACTTTAAGTAAGCTACAGAATGCATTGAAGTGTTAGTTAAGATTCCTAGGCAAACAGGCATCGTGAAGGAGCCACTTCATGAGCTTGTGGTGAACTTGAAGGTACTTAAATTTATGTCTGTGACGTATCTAACAGAGTCTTGAAAATACTAAACACAACATTAACATTATCAGCATCAAAAGGAGTCTCATTCACAGATAAAATGTTAGACTTTAAACAGAGACCTTCAATATTTTAGTTAAAAAACATGAATAACGATAAAAAAGTGAGATGCTAAAATTCATAGTTTTTCTTGATAGAAAGGGTTTTGAAATGCACCAAAACCCATGGAAGCACCTACTCTACCAAATAGATATGCTAAGAAACAGCTTTCATCATCGGTACTCCTTCCTTACAATCTTTCAGTGTAAATTGACAACAAAGATATACTCAGTGAGACTTCTACTTCCCCCTCTCTCTCAGCACTAAACAAATGCACCAGTGTGATTTTCTTCAGGATTCTGGGAGTTAAACCTTATTCCTGTAGGGATCTTCCAAAAACTTAAATGAGCTGGGAACAATGCAGGTGCCAGCATCTTTGTTTCTGTGTTTCAAATGAAAATTATAGCAAAGACCTCATCTTTAAATCCTAATGTAATGAAAGAACACATGATCTTGATTTTAGTCTTAATTCAGACACTAACAGCAATAGTTTATTAAAGTCAATTTCTGTGAATAAATTCACTTCTCAAATACCCTCATCCATCAAATGATTGCCTTCCAACCACACGAAGCAGTTACAGGATTGAAATAGTGTGAATTAAAAACAGTTGAATTAAAAGGAAAAACCATGCTACAATTATAGAAATAATTATTTTCATCACAAACACCACAGCCAGAAGCCAAATTTGCATATCAACACTTCATTACTGGAGAGGTCCACACATGGTACAAAGACTGCAATTTCAGTTTTCATGGTTTTTGTACTTTCTGTGACTCTCTGTTTACTTTTATCTAAAAGGAATGTTCTGGCAGAGTGCTAGATTACTCAGTTTAATGTCTTTTTGTATTTATTGCGGTGATGTTTATGATCTCTGTGATTCAAATCATTCCATTTACAATTTACCCTGAAATTGGCATCCTGTGGAAAGTCCCTTTGTAGGAAGTAAAGGTTCACCTTTGAATCCAAGAAAAGCAGAAGCAGGGTCAGGAGGGTAAGGGGAAAGCAGATTCCACTAGTATGGGAATTGTGGAAAGTAATTATTCTAGAGAGAATTTGCTTAACTTTTGCCTGAAGTTTTCATTCAGACTTCTTTGTCATTTAGACTTCTCTCACTGGCTTCCAATGAAAGGTTTACATTCTGGAGGAATTTTAAGGGCAAGAAATATGGCCATGTAATCACTGCTGGACCAGCCCCTATAGAGTACACCCTCATGCCACAACCAGAAGTTCTTCAAAGAAAACTGGAGCATCACCACCCTTCAGAGGAGTATCCGACAGGCTCATCACTACAACAGTAACTCTCTTCTTTTTTGCTGTCAAATATTAGAGAATACATTCATATTTAGCTGTTAAGATAAGTTGAATTCCTAACCCACAGTAATGTAACTATCATACCAAAATTGTTTTGGAGGAAGGGAAGCCACAAAGAAATGCAGGATAGGTGCAGAGAGGACAAACAAATATTAGGGCTCCTAAAAAACACCTGGCTGTCACTTTAAGGTGACTTGCAAGTAAAAATATATAAAAATGCCACCACAAAATGCACTGCACTGAATCATAGGAATATGTTTCTGTATTAAGCATACACATAAATATTGGCTCTATATGAGACCTCTTTACTGTAAAGAAAACTTAAAACACATTAGATTTAAAAATCCAGATACATGAAACAATAGGAAAACGTTATTTTAGTCATGATTCTTACCTTAGTAAAGGTTTTAACAGGTCACATTAAGCAACCTAAAAATAAACCATTAATTGCAATAGCAATTAAAATTCATTTCAAATGTAAAGTCAAGCAAATAATGATGAAGCATCTCAAATGATAACAAAGGCACCGAGTTAGAGAATTCAATTTACAAAAATGCGATTTGCATGCAATTTTTTGGTGATGTAACATTGTCCAAAGTGAGTCATGGCGATGGTAATTGTAAGATGACTTGCCTGGGTCCCTGAACTGGGTTTTTGTCTTTTAGACTCTCAAGGAATATCAACAGACAACAGAAATTTCTTTACCACATGGAGATCTGACTCAACGTCATCACAGTTTGGCCCTCAGATCCTTGTAGTGTCTGGCCAAACAGGAATAAACTATAGTGAACTATGTGAGATCTGGCAATAGATCAGTCTAAACTAGACATGGCATGATCAGTTTTGTTTGGAGAAATTATGAATCTGCTAGAGGAACAGCTTGAAGCAGATTGATGAAGTAATTTCTTAGTCAACCTGAGACATAGTGGCTTGTTCTGATACTAGTGGGAAGGTCCTATATTTGTTACATAAAAATTTATTCCAAAACATGGTAGTTTAAACAATTATCTTATTTGCTCCTAAGTCTGTGGATCAGAAATTGGGACAAGTCTCAGCTGGGGGACTTACTTCTTCATGTGAATTGGTGAGTGTATCATATGAGGTGATAATCAGATGGTGGCTGGTGCTGGAACAAGCAAATGTGTGGTCCCTTGGCAGGGATAGCTATGAGACTGAGTATCACTCTGTCCACATGGTTTTTCCCACATAGTTGGTTTGGGTTCTTCCCACATGGTGGCTGTTCAACTGGCAAAGGTAGAACCCCAAGAACTCTTAAGGTTAAACTGCAGAAATCACACAGCATCATTTTACTATGTTCTACAATTTCAAACAAATCATAAGGTCAGCATACTTCTAAGAGGAGTGAGGTAATTGCCTTTTGCTGAAGAAGAGGTAAGGATAGTGCAAAATAATGTATGTGATGGGACCATATTGTGGTAGCTAACACAATCTATCACAGGACCAAAAAGATTTCTTAGAAAAATCATGTGCATCAATTATTTCGATAAATCTCCATATGAATCTTGGAAAGCAGCCATATTTGGTACCATGTGCCCTCAGAGGAAAAGACTGAGCTAACAAATAAAATTGGCACTCACCTGGCGGAACTGTTCCAGGTCAATTTTGTTACCCACCAGCACCAAGGGAATTTCATAGGTGCGGCGGACCTGAAAAATGAGCTCTTTAAACTTGGCAGCCTCCTGGAATGACTGGCGGTCAGTGACAGAGTAGCAGATGATGAATCCCTCCCCGCCTCGCATGTACTGCTCGCGCATGGCTGTGAATTCTGCCTGCAGAAAGAGAGCACTATTGTTATATATTTTAAAACAGTGGCATCAACACAACAATATCAATAAAATAAAAAGTAAAAATAAATTATGACACTAGGTAGTTGGGTAGGAATTTTTTTAAAGCATAGAAATTGCAAGTCAAAACAACGATATATATCTTCATACCTGTGAGAATAGCTATTTTTCAAAAGAAAGTGTGGGGAGAGGGTGTCGAGAGAAGGAAACCTGATAGACTGTTCATAGGATTAGTATGGAAATTCCTCAACAAAATTCAAAATAGAAATTATACAATTCAGTTATGCCACTTCTGAGTATTTATCCACAAAAACACAGTCACTAACTTGAAAAGATAGATGCACCCCCATATTTATTGCAACATTATTTACACTAGCCAAGGGCTAGGAAAAAAGTGCTCATTGACAGATGATTGGAAAAATATGAGTGTATAAACAATGGAATACTACTTAGCTTTAAAAAATGAAACCCTGCATTTGCAACAACATGGATGGATATAGAAGGTATTTTCATTAATAAATCAGAGGAGAAAATCAAACAACTTATGTTTTCACTCATATATGCTATAAAGAGATAATGAAATGGATAAAATAATTGAAAAATAAACTTTTAGACTATATGACCAAATTAATGGTCACCAGAAGGGAAGAGAGAAGGTAGGTGGCAAAGCAGGTAAAAGGAATTAATGGTTTGAAGAAGAGAATTTGACTTTTAGTGGTGAACTTACTGCAGTATATACATATGATTTATGATGATGTACCCGAGACTTAAATGAAATGATGCAATGTTATTTCAATAAAATAGAAATGTAAACTCTAAATGTACCTTTATGAAATCTGAATGTTTTAACTTTCCATAGTATTAATATTTAACACAGAAGATTTGATTTTAGAGATTTTCAGGGAAGATAGGTTAGATTTGCTCTGGAACTCCTGGAAATTACATTTAGATTATATATTGTTCTTTTAATGATTTCTATTTAATGACCTAATTTTAGGTCATGAAAGATTTGTTTGCTCTAAACTTTAAAACTGACAGAAACGAACTTCTCAAAGTTAATAGGAAAATAAAATAGACTTTAACTTTCATGAAATTATTAGCATATAATGCCAGATCCATTTATATATTGTGTATCCTTTGATGAAGGGCATGATAAAGAGATCATGCTGCTGAGTCATTGGTTACTTGCTACATTCTGTTGACTCATCCTCCTCCCTCTCTGCAGAGGATAGAACCATCTTACACAGCACACCACACTGCGCCAACCTGGGAGGCATTGCTGGAGTAGCCTTTCATGTTTCATCCCACATACAATTTCCTGGTAACTAAAATTCAATATTTGGTCTGAATTATAATCTGAAAATTCCCTTCTAGATTGAAATCTTTTTATTCACTATTATGTTGAATCTATTGCTATAATTGCAAAGGTGAACTAGATACACGCAATAGAAAATATAAAACATGTTTGGTTGTACAACAAATCATGTTAAAAATAAAAAAATCTCCAAATCTTAAGAACATATTGTGAGTTGGCCAGTTTCTTTGATAAGTAATCCAAAAAAGGAAGTTTCGTATGAGCTCGAGTTCGATTTGAAGAGATGTGAATTCTTCACCCAGCAAAGAATTTATAAGAATGACTAAAATACCCCGCTTAGAGTAACTATCAAAACAAATGATAATTTATTAAATATCGCTCAAATATTGAAGGATGAGAACATTTACATAGATCCAGAAATTTTTAAACACTGGGGAACTAACAAGTACTGAGAGAGAATAAAGTTAATACAATCATGAGCTGGTGGGGGAATCTCTTAGATGTTTTCAGTCAATATAGAATGAATAGGTATAAAAAGAATCTCGAGGTTCAAAGTTGTAAGGAATAGAGTCAGAGAGGAAAGGATATTTAGGATATTTGTCCACAGTGGACACTACCTAATGTAGAGTTGGTTTGAGTAATTCGTATTCTCTCTATCAATTCACTTAGTATTAACTTTGACTAATTCTATCCTAAATCTCACTAGGTGAGTGAATTGAACTAATATGAAAGAAAAATATCATTAGATTTCAATTTCTTTAACTCTTAAGCACCATTATATTAAAAAGTATCTGAGTTTCTTCATCATTCACATTGATTTTTAAACTCTATGCTTCAATCAGAATCCAGAGTTAATACAGGTCAACTTAAGAAATACGGGGGAAATTGCTGACATTTCTCAAACAAAATTAAATGTTTCAAATAGAATGAGAGAATCATCATAGAAATATATATATATGCTTATTAAGAAAATAGAAGTTGATTTGTTGCTTTCATTATATAGGATAGAAACCATTAAAATACAAACTAAACTTGTAAAGACCTATTTTAGAATGTAGAGCTCACTCTATCTGCCAATTGCTACTTTAAGCATTTTGGGTTCTTTTTTTTTTTTTTTTAAGACAGAAAGGAAGGCAGACAAGCATGAAAGCAGGCAGGCAGAAAGAAGGGAGAAGCACTTATATTTATCCACTTGTTCATTATGGTTGTTCCCCCAGGTACTGGCCTCAACTCTTAATCCTGGGTCCTTGGGCTTCCAACTCAATGCCCCATTTTCCTTCTCAAACACATCAGTTAATAGCTTCTTTGTCCTTGCAAAATTAATCATTAAGCAACCATAGACATTTACATTTCATCTTCATAACAGCTTTCCAAACTCAAATGGGAAAATTACACATAACTTGCCTACTTTTTATAAATGTAGGATAAGAAATAGTACCTTGTGTCTTTCATCTGCATTTATGAGTCATATTGATCATCTCATGTTTACTATCTATTTACAAATTCTCTCCTAGCTATTAATTTGTGTTGTATGAAATAAAACAAATGCTTTTGATTTTTGAATTGGGGATTTTTTTTTGAACTGAGGGGGTTTACCATGTGAGAAATGAGAAAAGATAATTGATTACTGTGACACTACCTACACACCACATGAAACAATGGAAAAGTACAACTACCTATTAGAAAACAAAGTACATGAAAATAAAATTAATAGAAAATAATGTTATGTGAATGAGTGAATATTGAATAGTGCTGTTTAACTATACTTGAAGTTACATATATAAGTCATACTCAAAATAGATATACTTGGCCTTATTTATCTTAATTGAAGTCTCCAAGTATAATGTTCTAGCATCAGTAATTTAAAGAGTTTTTTGGTAACTTTTGCTTTGAACCTCTATATAGGGGTATGTAACTCTGCATTTATATTCAAAAATCATCCTTATAATCTGAAAAGAATCTGGGAGGCACAGTATATGACTTTCAGATTTGTTTCCCACCTAGAGTATGTCCTTTGATAAATCAACTAACCCTTCAGCACCTCAATTTCCAGCTTTGTCAAAAAGGGATTAGGAGGTACACTTAACCCATCTTACAGGACTGTAGAAAGGATCAAATCAGATAACAGATGTAAAAAACCTTTGATAAATTTTTAAAATACAATGCAGGTTAAGCCTATTATTATCTCTGGTACAAATCCTGCAAAACAGAACCTTCCACTAGGAGAACAAGCATGAAATTCTCTTTCAGCTGCATTAAATATAAATGTGGAACTATTTCTCAAATATACTTAATCAGAGAATTAAGCTTTTTTTTTTTTTCAAATAGGAGAATTCACCAATAATACACATATAATTAAGTTACCCCCACTGTTTCCCTTTGACCTTATCCATACTAACTTATTATTACAGCACGTGTGTGTGCGTGCGTGCATGCATGTGTGCATGTGTGTGTGCTTTACTTAAAGAGGCACTGGAGGTTAGTGGGACCCAGAGAACTGAGCAAAGATTCTTCAGTTATGTATCAACTTAATAATATATGATACTGAAATGGCTTTTTAAGGAAAAATACTATGTTCAACATGTAGTTTCTGTCTTCATTCACCCATGAATTAAAGATTCCTGTGCTTTATGCTCTGTGTATCCTGAATGCTAATATCCTCTTCATTTGCTTCCTTCAATAAGTGAAACTTGTTAGTTAATTATTCAGGAACATTACTAGATTCCATTTGCTATACATAAGTAGCAAAATATCTATAAAGAGACCCACCGTGCAAAATGCTACAAGCATAAGCGTCTCTAATATATCCCAAGCTATTCTGTGAACAATGCTGCCTCTGGATCTGTTTTCTTTGAAATTTTTCCCTGAATTAAACTGGTGTGAGGAGTCCCTTATTTCTAAAAATCAAGTAAAAAATATTAATTAAGAAATAAAGATGAGATGAATCTTCAAAGTAATATGACAGATATTTGGAAACATAGGGGCTCAACCAGCTCCTCCATTGCCTTTAACAGATGGTATTACATCATATAAATACACTAACACTACTTTCACATATGCCTTTCAACTTCTTCTTAAATGCAGTACACACATAGCATTGACATTACTGGTTGCCATACCCACGATATCCACATATTCAGAGAAAATTCATCCTTGTACTTTATTAAAAAAGTAAAGCCATGTATAATACATACTACTAAGTAGTAGGATATATGAAATATGTAAGAAGTAACAAAATCAAATGATTTTCTTTAAAAAAAAAAAAAAAAAAGCATGGGCCTGAGTGTTTCTTGTTGGCCTAGCCATCTGGTACACCTGGGAGCAGTCCCACATATATACCAAGGTCACGGGTTCAAGACCCTGGGTTAGGGGAGAGCAACCAATGTGAACTAAATAAAAATAAATAAGTGCTTCCTCCTCTTTTCTCTTCCTGCCTACTTGCCTTAATTATGCCGCATTCTCACTTTCTGCACCTTTCCTTTAAAAATTAAATAAATAAATAGATAGATAGATAGCATGGCCCTATCCAGATTGGAAAAACACAACTAGACAAGGATAAATCAAATGAAGCACAATTAAGTGCTAAATGAATCATGAGGGCGCAGGGAAAGGCAAGGCGCTTTGTTTGCAGGAGAAAGGCAAAGAAGTTTTGGTGGAGGAAGTGATAAATGATTTCTTTCCAAAATTTATTATTTGTCAAGAGTCCCTCAAATTTCATGCAACTCCACTTCCAAAGATTATGTACATCCACCCTTAAATAACCTTCTGTAGTCTAAATATGCATCGGGCTTACATACCAGTCAATCATTCAGTTTTTAGAGGTTGTCAAAAGCTATGTGCTTATTGTTGATGTTCCATGTTTTAAAATACAGAATAAAAAAAATTATGGAAGTGTAGGTGTGATAATTTTTATGGTAATTTATTCAAGGACAAATACTGAAAATAGTAGGTGTGATGGTTCTTCATTCTCAATCAGTGGCCCAAAACTGTGAGTAGGTTTAATTGAAATGGAAATTAACAAACCAGTTTTATAAGTGTTGATTATATGGTGAAATATTATGTCTAAAAGGCAAAATATAATTAAAGAATTCATGCTATTCTGTAGTTTTCAGAGAACATCACCATATCTACCACTATAAATTTATCTACCATATGTCTTTCAATATTTGATATTCCTATTTAGGAACGCATTATATATGGAATACTGCCTAGCTCTTTCATCAAATATTTATTGAGCACTTACATGTGACAGGCATGTAAGATTTGAAGATGGTTTAAAATCATACACAATGAAATAAAGATAAATATGGAAAAGAATGGATAGAAATTTGAACATAAAAACCAAGATGAAATGTGAACACAATGTTTGATCTTCAAATCTGACTCAACTTCTACATAATTCAAGCTATAACGGAAACATGATCAGTTACATCACTTTGATGGTCAATAAAAACAGTATATTAGTGTGTAAGGTGGCATCTCTCTCCCTAAGCACTTAGATCTGCGAGTAATTTCTCTTAAGGGGTCTCAGAAAAGGGGCAAACCCTCAATGTTCATAGGATCTATGTTCCAGGTTTTCTAAGACCGAGTCTCAAAATATTTTCCAATCTGTGTCTCGCCATTTTTGCAGACATATTCAATGATATGAAAAAGTTCAAGTTAAAATAAAAGATATTTTATAGAAAATGACATATTATATTAAGATTGAGGTTGGTAGTTAATGGATTTAGACTTTAATGATTGGAAAACTAGCATGGTCCTTGATTCTGATGTGACATTAAACCCTGGGGGATGCACAGTGCATGGATTCTAGCTATAATAAAGATGACTCCAGTAAGTTCTTATCAAAATACAACTCTAAACAAATAAGACTGCAATGCAGTCCTCTATACGTAATTTATGGAGCCTAGTGCAAAATAAAAATGGGGGAACCTGTCTCCAATGAGCATACATAATCTCAAGTCAACAACAGCAGACAATTACACCAGATACAGGTCCCTTATGAGCAGGAAGCCCCAAACAATTGTACAAAGTGAAAATCAATGAAGCCAGTCCCATTGACATAGTATAATTAGAAATGTAGGGGAGAACTCCAAAGAGTAGTTCCTGGTTATATCTCCCAGAGGAAGAGGGGTAGTAGTAATTCTGCTCAGAACTTGTCACTATGAATTGTCCCAACCCTAGTAAAGGACACAAGACTAGAAATGACAGATGTGCAAGATGGCAAGAAATGTGGGGTTGGGGAAAAAGTGAGACACAGATAACTGGGGACTAGAATATATATGTCACATGGGAAATGATATTACAAAAAGAGACCTGAGAATGGCAAGTGAAGTCAGATTACTGAAAATCCTGACAACCAGATTTTTGATTGGAGGTAATTATGATCACATTAAAGAACTCAACCTAGAACTCAACATAATTTTTTCAAGAGGAAAGTAACATGCAGACCTATTTCAGTAACATTGGTCTGGTAAGAATAGGAATAATGGGGAGAAGAAGTTGGAGACAGGGGAAATCCTTGAAGGTTTTGCAATAATTCTGAAGTGAATTTTCTTGAACATAGAAAAAGAATGGGAAAATACTTGAATGAGAAATCACAATAAAGAGAAATGTTAGGAATCAGTACTTCTACTATCTCAAGGAAGAAGGATAGACTTGAGGCTATCTCAAATCTATTTGGGCATAAGAGATACAAGAAATGCTATTGATGGTTCTATCAATAAGTACTAGGTTGGGCTTTTGCACATGCCTGACATGTGCAGTCTTATCGTTATCTTCCAATTTGGCATACAAACCCCCCCCAAAAAAAAAAAACCCAAAAAAACAAAGATACTATGTGATCTGGTGAAAGTCCAAGAGCTTACTTAAGAAATCAGAGAAATACCAAACCACACTGCCTCTCCAAGGAAAGGAAGAGCTATGTGACTCCAGTTTTTGTAGTTCTGGAGCCTGGTAAACAAACAAGTTGATTGAAAAGTGAATAATTTAAGAGCCAATATGTCTCCTACAGATTTATAATTGTCTGACACTAGATATTTAAAAGGAACTATCTGTAGCAATTGGAAATATGGTTTATGTGAAGGAATAAAGCATGAATGGGGCAGAGGTGGAAACCAAATCAGGTGACAAGTTTAATGGAGTGATTATGGGGACAGGAATTAGGGTGTGAAAATAACATCAGTTTGGGGGAACAAGATTGTTTTTGCCACTTTTTGATTTTTGATATCTTAAGTGTAGTCCCACTGAGAGTAGATTTATCAATGCTAAAGGATATTTTAAGAAAGCAGCTTTTGATAGTTATCTTCTAGCTTTGTTTCCTCTTGTCAGACATGCTCAGTAATTAACAGTTCCCAGATCTGGACACATATCTATTTGTAATAAAATTCATGTGCTTTGCTCATTCCCATCACTAGGACTCTTAACTATCTGAGACAAAGACTATTCAGCATCCTATTCTCCAAAGAACTAGGGATGGTGCCTGGATCAGAGCCCAATAGATGATTATATTTTCATTTGGTTAATTACTTACTTTAAGCTAAATGTCTTTAAGTAATGTTACCATTCCCTGGATAATACACACTTAAAAGAGAGAAAGGCTGGAGGTTGGAGGATGTAGATAAAAGGAAAAGTGAATCAAATCCCTAAACTAAATTGATAAAGATTTAACTTGTTTACTTTTTGCAGTACACAAAAGGCCAAGTCTAGTTTAATTTTTATGTAAATGTGTATCTTACTGATATCTTCATCAACTCAAAAGTCATTTAATGTCCCTTATTCCATTCTGTAACCATAAGTCAATCATTTGTCTTATTTACAAAGTGGGGAGACAAATCTTAAGTCTTAGGAGACACTAAATTTACTTCCCATAAGAGTCTGTTTATCTTTCTATCTGTTGGTCTTGTACTTCCTCAAAAACTTGGTTTCATGACTGCCTCTGGTGGTACAAATCCACTTACAGGTATTTCTTATCACAGCTAGTTTCCTGTTTATCCTGGAGGTCACTTATACTGGAGCTATTTTCCTGATGATAAAACCTACAGGAATGCATCTTGGAAGAAGGCAGTATAACTGTGTTTTAAAAGGATTTCATCCACTGTATTTTAGTCACTCCCAGTGTGATAATGAAAGGATTATGCCACAAAAATGTAGTGGATAAGAACATCTATGTGGTACATTATATTTGCTAATTGATTTAGAGCACTTGATAGGATACTGCTATAAAGAAAAATGTTATTTGATATGTATATAAAATACTCTAAAAGTCCAACATACAGCATAATTCCTATTTCTATGAAGAATAAATGGAATGGAATATAAGTTACTCTTTGGTTCCTTCCTAGGTAAAAAACAAATCATCTTGTTTTGGAATACTTCGAATAATTTGTCTCTGGATAATCCTAAAATGTTAGCATTTCATTGAGAAGGCAATACTCCCTTACCATGCAAATGAGGAGAGTAATGGCCAGAAAAGATAAGTGTTTCCCTCCATCATATAAGAATTACAGTGAAAACAGTTCTTTCCGAGAACAAAATTTTACTTAGGTTCCCCTGAACCTTTCAATTAGATCTTGACTTTTAGATTTCTGTGTTTGCATGTACACTGTAGAATTTTAGCAATCATTCCATTAAGTTTGTTTAGCCACAATCTCCCAAGCAACTATCTTATTATCATCCTCAATACCTAATTGGGCTTCTCGACCTTCACCATTTCCAGGTGATATCTGATCACTATAGCCTGACTTTGGTAAGAATTCTCATAGGTAAGGTATGTCCATAAACCTTCCTTATGCTTGTTGCTTCCTCTTACTAATTTCTTATACATCCCTTCCTAGCTCTAACTGCCCACTTCTCCATGCTGTAGCAGGAATGGAGCCCGCTTCTGTACTGCAGTCTCTTTTCCCTAAGAGCAACTGTTGTATAGAAAATCTGTTATTACCATTTTAAATACTGCCTAGCTCTGATTTTTTTTTTTTTTTTTTTTTTATAAAAACAACCAGTTAGAGATTACAGGGTTCCTGACCTTTATTAAGTGCTGGGTATACCTCTCCCTCCAGTTTAGTTACAGTCTCCTCTTGGGTGACTGTTCTAACCCTAGGCTCTCTCTTTTCCAATCAATCCATCATTCATTCCCCTGTCCTAATAATCTTCTTTAAGCACTATATTCATTACACAGCTCTTCTGCCTCCAAAGGTCCAAAGGTCCAGTGGTTACCCATTTGCTTTCACCTCAAATCTATACTCACTGCCTAATTTTAAGACCCTATAAAATCTGATATCATACCACACATCAGCTTTATTTCCAATTAATCTTGAATATGCACTCTTGATTCTAATGGGGTCACTGCTTTCATAGATTGATCATATGATCTCTCTCTTCTCACTCGGATGTCTTCACACATTTTTTCCCACACTTGAACTTTTCTAGTTAATAGAGAAATCAGTGGTTAGCAGCTACGACTCGTTTGCTCTGTAGATGAGAAAATCAGTGATGCCATCATTTTCTCATGGCTAATTAAAACACAACCAGGTCAGAAAACCCAGTCTTCCAAACTCTTCGACACTGTGTGGGAAGCCACCCTTCGTCTTCAGTGACCTGAATTCCACTCTCTGCTCTTCCTTTCAATAACCTGACTCACACACACTCTACATAGACAATTTCAGACTTGTTTTTATGTGACCTGTGCCTAACAAACCTAGTCCTTAATAATTATTCTATTTTGTATATTTTCATCAGTTATGAGTCTCAAAAATGAGCAAATAATATTATCTCTCATTTGAGTTAGATTTGTGTTGAGTAGATTTTAAACATTCTTGGTATTAGCATCAAATCTTAAACTGTTTAATGTTGACACTGCCCATGAAATTCTGGATAACCAAATTTTCAACTAAATAACTGCTATTTGAGTGTATAAATGTCATTACAGATAAATTTCTCTATTTGCTGTATGATATATATATATGAGATAATAAGCAAGTTTTAATACTTCAGGAGATGGTGAGGACATACACATTTTCCTTGATTGGTTGTTTTACACAAAATTTGGAGAAAAATTGTAAAATTTAAACTTTTAAAGGACTTCTCTGTACATGCAGAATCAGAATTTTGGTCTTCAAGTCAGCCAAAGCTTCTCTCTTTTAAAACAAGTTTGCCAACTTACATAGCAACATACAAAGAAACTTAGAATACATAAAAGAAATTTACCCCCAATTTTTTATACTTCTTGCAGCAGCTGTGCTCTACCAAAAACCTAGTTACATAAAAGTAATTGTGTTTAAATGAAAAAAAAAATACTAATTTGGTAATTTTAGAATAATTTTCATCTAGCTATTTAAAGTGCTTTATATGTAACATTTTAAAAATTACATATTTGACTATATTCAATAAAACAGGTTTATATTGTAAGGTTAAAGCTAAGTAAAATGTGGTGATTACAGGGAAAGATAATGAGGAAAACTGAGTGTAAAAGTATCAAAAGTGGTTATGTCATAACATTTGTAAGATGCCTCTGAAGATAGTCAATGAAGATAAAGGTTCTTGTGAATTGTTAATAAGTTACAACAGTATAAAAGCACAAAATATATCTCTAGATAGACAGTATAGATATCCATACTTAGATATGCATATATACTCATACAATAGGCTTTTTGTTTTTAAATGCAGTTTGGAGACCAGATCATTAAAAAAAAAAAAAAAAAAAAAGGAAGTAATCATTTTCTGAAAATATCTGTGCTGCAGCAATATTTAAAAATCAGAAATGTGTTGTGTAAGACGGGCTGTCTTTTGCCCTAAAAGTGCTAAAAGTGCAATTACAACCCCAGAATTATTTTTTTGAATGTCTAATATGATTGGAAAACATGTTGATGACAACACCACCTCAAGATTTCTAGAAGATTGAAATTTAAATCAGGGAAAAATAAGATTATCAGAGGGCCTCCCAATGAAGTCTTGGGAATCTTCAAAAACTAAGTCATCAACACATAGGAAAAATAAAGGTGGGCCAGAGGGTAGTTTTCAGAACCACTGAGTAAGGGAATAAGTAGAACAAATGTCACCCCTGTCTCCCACCTTAGCGGTAATGGCTTCTGCCATTTTGATAAACTTAAGGAAGATGGAAGATCCAGCTGGGGTATCCTGGTATCTTGGTTTGGATGTTAGGGCCTCAAGAAGGAGAGCAGAGTGAATATTTAGATCATACTGAACTGCTTCACAAGAAAGAAGGGCAAGGCAGGCATATGTGAAATAAAACCCTACTCAGATTGGAAAAATTCAACGAGTTTTGGAAAAACTCTGCACATCATCCCCAATGCCAATACTGCCTATCCCCTCGTCATTTTGTGAAAGTATACTGCTTGCCAGTCTTTCAGATTTTAACAGACTGATTCGTTAAGCTGGTTAAAGTGTAAGAATACCATAAATTAATCCACTATAACTTCTAACAGACTATGTGCCATTGCAGTTGTCTGAGTTTCCCCATGAGGGCAGGGAACTTGTCTAGTGTGTCCATCCTTATCAGGCACTACTGTGGGACCACTATCTAAAATTAGACATGTCATGTTTGAATAATGAATGAAAACACTTTTTAAAATCACGCATCAGGTTACATTATCATTTAGCTAATGAAATGCCAGGGTACATTCAAATTTCCATCTCCTCACAAGCTTTTGTCATTATAAAAATAGAATCTATATTTCCATTCACAGGACAATAATAGCGAGGTGCTATTTAGGAATTGGAAACAACAGAGAAAAACAGAAGAGTTTCTTCTTCTGCTCTGTTTTTTAATTTTATTTTTAATTTTGAGACTTCATTCATATGGAATATTCTCAAAACTTTAAACTCCTGAAGTGAAAAATCAGACATTATCATTTTTCTAACATCGCAGACATTTTTCTACCTGCATACTCCTCTCTGAAATCCACCTTTTTTGAACTATCATATTTAAAACTTCAACCTAACATGTAAGCATTTTTTTTTTCATTACCCACAGCGGTCCTGTACTCCAATTCCATATCAGGGTCAGAAGGCAGGCGGTATAAGAAAGAAAATATGACTTGAGAGCTCCATAAACCTAAATTTGAGTTTTCCAGACAAAGTATCTTTATGTCCTGCCCATCTGTTTCCTCATCTGGATACAGAAAAAAATCAATATCTAATACTGTCATATCTTCAATTAAAGATAAAATGTGTGGAAAAGGTATCATAGTGTGATTTATTCTACAGTGGGTTGTCAATGAAAATACTAGTTACATCTCTATATTTTTTTTCATCCTCATGGGAAACAAAGTAACAAACCCCAATTTCATTTTTTATTACTGAATTATTTGCTCACCAGTTTTTCTTGCAAAGTTTCTTGAAAATATATATCCAGCGCCTACTGTTCTCAGAATGATTCTAACATTTTTTTTGCTCCTCCATCTTTAGAAGCGCATCAGAGAAGGTGACAAGAGGGATAGGAAGAGTTTGTTGGTAAATAAAATGACAAGCAGACTAGCATGTATGAATTTAAGGTAAGTAGGAGAAAAAAACAGGTAAGAAAGGATGTGTGATGTGGAAACATCAAATGCCAGGATAAGATTGATGGAATATTTCAGGGAACTATACTTATTTGTAAACAGACATAAAATGCATTGGGTAAAAAGAAAAGTCAATGCAATCCTACATGATAAAAGAACCCAGAAACTAGTAATGGTGATGATTTAGGGAGGTGATAGGCTAAACACAACTCTTCAGGAATTAAGGAATTGGCTAAGGTTTTTTGAGAGGCAAATACAGAATGGAGCCAAGGCTTGAACAGTTCTCTACCTCTGGCAGAAAACTAATACCTTGTGGTCACAGAAACTCAGCATCAGGTGCATGAGTAGCTTTATGTCAAGCTTGGGTGTGCGACATAATCCAAGAGTCAGTATTTAACAGAGTTCATAGGATTGATGTGAGGAAGAAAAGGACAATAATTTAAAAACCAACTGTGCTCCACTTGACACCATAGAGGTTTGAAATCAAGTATTGGAAAGTTATAAACGAGGGAGGAGGTCATATATTGAGGGGACAAAAAAATGGGAGAAACATAATGAAAGAAAATAACAAAGGATTTTAAGCAATACATACAAAAACAAAACTTGATGGCTGAAATGCCAGTCTCAGAAACACGTGCAAAAAGGCTGAATAAGTTTCAACTCTTATTTAATGGAGATTTCTAACCCTAATGGGGAAGAACGAAACAATATAAACAAAGTCATTCTCATCTAGTTTTCAGGATTCAATAGAGAATAAAATACTTGGTAGATACTTCCAAAGTTACTAAGGCCCTTCCTCCTCTCAAGTGAAAAACACCATTTTCCAAAGCTTCTGATGTTTAACAAAGTAACCAAGCTTCGACTTTGAAATACAATTTGAGAGGATTTTTCTTCCACAAAGGGTAAGGACTACCCTGGTGTTAGAATTTAGCATTAATTGGAAAGTGATCTGAATTGATCCAAATATGAAAATATTTTATTTGTATTTAGACAAAAACAGAAGAAGTGCTAACCTACTCTAATAAAAGACTGTTAAAATTACATGTTGTGCTTGGAAGAGATTAAATAACTGATTAGTTATGATTACTTATTAAAATAAATAGCAGCAATTTTGTAGTAGTTTTCAGGGTATAGAAAACAGATAACATGCAAGTATAAAAATTGTCAAAGTAAAACTAGCAAGAGTCTAGAGAAGGGGGATTGAGCAAGAGCATGGGACTTTGGAGTCCTACTATCTTGAATGTGAATTGACTCCGCCTCTTTATTGCTCCCTGACATTCTGCTTTTTCCATCTGTCCAGTGGGGTCAATCTACCTCACAATATTGTTGTGAGGACCAAGTGACTGAATATGGCAAAAGATATGTGAAGATAAGCCCTTATAAAACACCAGTAAGATGTCCTGAGACACATTAAGAACCAATACACTTTAGTTATGATTAATACTGCTTGTCCTAATACCTTTGGTGTTTCTTCGGCTTAATCCAAAATACACCTAATACTTCTATTTGTCATAAACTGTCAGAAATGAGATTTGCCTTGGCAGTTTTGAATTTGCCTCTTTCAATCCCTTATTTCAGTCTGATAGTTACAAACAAGTCTAGAGTCTCAGATAATTTCCTACAAAAGGAAATTTTACTTATTCCTAGAATTATTTGTTAATGATGAATCCAGTATTACTATTAAAAGAATTGTTTAAATTTAAAATATGTCTTATTTCACATTGATTCTAAATGTTGATTCTTTAGTCTAAGCAAAAATAATTTTATAAACTTGTTGATTTTGTTATTTAATATTCATTTACAAAACTAAACTGTAAGTCTGGTTGCAAATACAATTCTCCTTCCCAATTCTATGTTAGAAAACAACGTGACCTTTGATATTTCTTGGCATATCAATCATAATAATGAAAAAAAAGATTAAAAAATTTCATTACAGACAATAGTTTGAATATAATGACCAGGGCCAGAAGGATTTCACAGAGCATTTTATATAGTTCTGTGGGAATCTGCATGAATCTGACAATTCTCCTATTGTTTGTACACCTGAATAAAAGTCTTTTATCTATAAATCATACAGATTAGCACAGAAGTCAACATTGGTATTTTAATGCATTTGTGCAAGTTAATATAACTGAAACTGAATAGAAATGACTTTGGAAAGCTACATCTTAATGACCCTGCATTTACTTGTATGGTTCCCAATGCCTCAAATTCTCCCTTTCCATTCCTCAAACTTCTGTTTAAATTCTGCGGTTCACATCTTTCCAAGTTTCTATTCAAAGGAGAAAGGTTCTTTGATTTGGAAGTCTCACATGTTTATATATACATATATGCAGATACATATATGCATGTACGCATGCAATTAAGTGAATAGTCACAACATATACAAAGTCCCTTACAGATGATATGCCTTGTTATAAGATTTATTTAATACAACAGTATTAAAAGGTATCAATTTCACTTTATAAACTAGGAAGATGAAGCTCACACTGTTAGTGAGTGAAAGGGTAAGGATTTGAATTTAATTCTACCTGATGCTAATTCTGGTGCACTTACCACATACACATACAACAGCCTACTGGTAAATTTGCTGACTCTTAGAGCAACAACACCATTTGTTTTATTGTACAAAATCCCTCTAGGCAAAGACTTTAAATGCAACTCTCTGATAGTGTAAACCAGGGCCCCATTTATTCTTAGTTTATATCTTGGAAAATTGTGTTCATTCTGTCAAGCTTGACACTCAGGCTTCTAACACATATTTGGCTTACTGACATTATTCAGCAGAAGGGGAGTTTTAAACCACATCTAAGGGGAGTTTTAAACCACATCTAAGAGGAATAGTTTGATCTTGAATGTGGCGAAGGGATATCCAGACTGAGACTTTACAGAAGCAAAGAGAAATGAGCAAGTAGTGTATATCATTTGAGCAGATTTGCATGAGTAGTGCCAAGAGCTTCTGGCAGGGAAGAAAATAGACTGGCTGTACACAGTATGGAGATAGGAAACTGTCAAGGCAGTATGATTTGAGAGACACTAACACCATTCTCATGCCTAAAAATACTTTCCCTACTGACCTCCCTCCTCTCCTTGGACTTATTTTTCTGAATTAGAACATCAGAAAATTTCTCTTTATAGTCAAGTCCATTTTCCCAGGAGAAATGAAACTTTCATTGTTTGCTGCTTAGAGACATAATATGAAGTGCTTGATGACAAAGCATAATGCAAGGGGTAATGAAATTCTTTACAGCAGCACAAGTTAATCCAGAATAGGGCATGTAGATAAATGTTTCAGAAACCACCCTCTTTGAATTCATTGTTATTGTTAGTCACTTACCCATTTACAATGTTGGCCAGAGCAATCATGGATAAATATTCAGAACTTGGAAAACAGTCTTAGGATGCCAAAGTCTCACATACATAGCAATCCATGGGAAACAGCGTGTCCTTGAAAGAACAGCAACTCTGCCACTCACGGAGTATGTGATCTTTGCTGCTTTACAACCTTGCGTGCTCCCAGGTAAATCTGAAACTGACTCTCATACGGGGAGGACAATAAGAGACCAAAGAAAGAGGCCTCTTTTCAGAGCAGCGAGTGGCAATTTTAATAAGCCAAAGAGCTCACTTAGGAGACCAGCATTGTAAGGCAACAAGCTATGACTGCCACACCTGCAGTCTGAGTTCTTATATACTAACCTTTAACTGGGTTCAGTCTGGTATTTAGTGCAGGTGCTCCTATGATGCATTAAGCTCAAGGCTGTGTGCTAGGCTGGTAATGGTGGGTAAAACATACAAGGGAGGAGTTAGAGTCTTTAATTGCTTGGGTCTTGCTCAAGGGTCAGCCAGAGTTCACCTCCTCTCCATGACCTTCTTCAACAATCTTAAGTAAGTAATATTCCTCATTGGTCCAATCTCTTCATTTTCAGAAAATGTGATCACTATTCCTACCCTAACAAACAGAATCATTGTGAATAGTCATATCAATTTCCTATGGGGAAGAGTGCAAGGCAAATGTGATAGATTTATTTACTGTATAATGCTAGTGTCTAATACATTTAAGTATAATTAAGAGCTAACATTTAGTTCATAGTTACTATGTCAGATGTTATTCTATGTTATCTTTTTATAATTTCAGTTAATTTTAAGAACAATCCTATGAAGAAAGGACTAAGGAAGTAAAAAAAAGAGAAACTAAGGAAAACTTGTCCAAGGTCACACGGCTCAGTATTGGTAGAATTGGGATTATTGTGATAAATCCTTTCACCTCTCTCAGTTTCACTATACCAGTCTATAAAATATTTTCTTACTGATATTCAAATTCGCAAGATATCATTTAATTACTTAAGTCATTTGATAGTTGCTAGCTGAATTACTCAAATTAGGAAAATATCATATCAAATACTTATATTGATTTATCATCTGCCTTTCAAAGCAGAAACTATTTCTTAGAATTCAGAAATAACTATCACATGAAATATCCTCAATATGGCTTGGCATATGGCTGCATTTTCTAGTGCCAGATTGGATACTGCTACGAGGTCTCAACTCCTTTAGCAATTAGAAGACGCGTATGTCCCTCCACCCTTGGGACAGCAGACGAGGAATGGACCCCTGGCATCTGAACCTGCTCTCTGCTCAGGAGTCCCATGACTTGCCTCCTAGTATATTTAATATTAAATTAACTTTCACTGCTATGAGCTGTCTTCCTCCTCTCAATTAACTAATTAACTGTCACTCTGTAACTTCTGGTTTCTTTGGTTCTAAATTATGGAGTCATCCTTGACTGAGTCTCTCCACCCCACCTCCCCAATCCCTTTCAAACTTCATCTTAAATCTATTAGCAAATTTTGTCAGTTTTACCTTCAAGAATTGAATTACTTATCTTTCACTGTTCGCTCCACCATGGAACAGGTCACTATCACTGCACGCTTTATTGTACTAGGATTCCAACAGCTATTCCTACTCCTACACTTGTCCCTTCCAGAACTTTTATTAATACAACATTCAGAAAGGGCCTCTTAAATGTAAACAGGTTAGCTGTTTTCCTGCTTGACAATGGCTCATGGCTCCCCAAGTCATTCAGTGGAACAGACATAGTCATGATAAGGGTATAAGGCTTTAGGACGAAGATCACCCGGCACCCCGACCTCCCTGCCCATATTGCTTATTACTTTCCCCTTGCTCATCCCACTCCAGTCGCACTGGCTCCTTCACTGTGCTTTAGTACGCTGGTCAAGTATCTTCCACAGGCCTATAGTATGAGCAGGTCCATTTGCCCGCAGATGTCCACATGGCACCTCCCTTCATGTCTTTCAGGGCTTTGCTGAAATGTCATTTTCCTGAAAGACTTTCTCTGGCCTCCTCATTAATCCCACCCAGACCTCCGCACTCCCTGCTTATCGTTTCTCAATAAATCTTACTCTACATAAGAGACCACTGACATTGATTCTTTACCTAAGTTGTCCATTGTCTATTTCAACCACTAGAATCTAAACTTCATGAGGTCAGACTGTTAGGAAGCCCCTGGCTCAACTTGCAAGATAGTGGAGGAATCATGCCATTTCCAGTTTCAGACAAAACCTCAAAAACCATGTCTTTCTCTCCCCTGCCATATGGAAGCTTCAGCTAATTACCAACACCACTGGCCTTAGACAAACTCGTTGGAACCAGTCTCCTGTGTAGTCACAGGTAAGCACTTACCCTGTATGCAGGTGAACAGATCTCATTATATTTAAATTGCCACTCACCACAGTCATAGAAGATGCCAAGAAGGAGAAATAAGGACGTAAAAGGATGATAGTGGAGTTCAGAAAAAAAACCTTCTGGGAAACACCAGTAAATTTTGCAGGGCTTTTCTCCTCAACTCAAATGTATGCCAATAATATCCACATTTTTTCTGCAGAGTGGGAGAGTGTGATTTTGGGCAATAGCTGCTGTTCTTCTCCAATTGTATGAGCCACAAATAAGTTCTTACTTGGAGAAAAAATAACTGCCTTGGGTCGTCTCTTTAATTATTTATTTTTTAAATAATAATTTGATGGTTTCTTTTGTTTTTAGGATATTGAAATTGTATTTCAGTTTATGAGTATTTCATACCTCACAAGAGTTCTAATGTCTGTTATTATTTCCTTTCTCTTCTTTGGTGGGTTGGAGGTAGTTATCTTTTGATTGATTCCCTTTTTTTTTCTTATTTGCTTTATATTCCTGGAGAGGTATTTTGAGGTTAGAATTAAGAAGTCTATGTTTATTTCCAATTTTTATTTGAAAGCAGATTAGTTTTACATTCATTCTAACCATCCACATTTTTATTCTCCTTTCCTCCCTGGCTTTTTATATTGGCTGTCTTACTGTTTTTAAGTAGGATTTATTTACACTTTATAAAGTAGCCTTCAGTATTTTTTGTAAAGCTGGTTTTGTGGTAGTGGACTCCTTTAACTTTTGCTTATCCAAAAAGATTTTTATCGTTCCTTCAGTCCTGAATAATAATCTCGCAGAGTACAGTGTCCTAGGTTGAAAATCCTTTTCCTTCAGCACTTTGAATATGTCATGCCAGTCCCTTCTGGCCTGCAGAGTTTCAGTTGAGAAATCTGCTGACAGTTGTATGGTGACTCTTTTGTATGTAACTTTCTTTAGCTACTTTTAAGATTCTTTCATATTTTTTACACTGTGATAACAATGTGTCTAGGTGTAGGTCCATTTGGGTTTCTTTTAGTAGGATCTAGTTGAGTTTCCTGGATCTGGAGGCTTGCTTCATTCCTCGGGTTAAAGAAGTTCTCAGCTATCATTTCTTCAAAAAATTTTTCTGACCCCTTTTCTTTATCCTCGACTAGGACTCCTGTGATATGAATGTTGTTCTTTTGATGTTATCCCATAGATTGCGAATGCTGTCTTAATTTCTTGGCATACTTTTCTCTCTTTGCTTCTCTGCCTGAGTGCATTTCCCTGCCCTATCATCTGACTCACTGATTCCATTGGAGTTTTCATTGATTCTACTCTTGAGTCCTTCTATTGAGTTTTTTAATTTAATGATCATGTTCTTCATTTCTTTGATATCTTGCTTCATTTCTTCTCTTTTTTTTGTTGTTGTTCTTTTTCTCTAATGTTTTCCTGATTTCCATGTATATGTTCATCACTGTTGCCCTGAATTCATCATCAGGTAATTTGCACATGTATGTCATCTTCAGGTTTTCCCCTGTGGTTTTAATTGGATCCCTCATTTCACATATATTTCACTGTGTCTTCATTCTATTTGCATTCTGTTTATGTTTCTGTGAGTTAGGTTTCCCTTCAGTGATGGTGTCGTGTAGGGTGTTGACTTGCACCAGGGAAGCCTGGACCTTGGTTTGAACACTGGGAATTCTTGAATTATGTGGCGTCACCACTTGCTGGATTGTTGACATTCTCAAATGGATTCTGTGTTGGGACCTGACAATTCAGCCTATGGGGTTGAAGTTTGTGTGGGGGATGCAGAGCCTTCCCCAAGTGTCCTAGATCTGAGCAGTAATGACCACCTTGATTCTGGTCTACAAACAGTAATCAGGCTGCAGTTATGCCTCCATCCACTGGTGTTGCTGTTGTTAGCCTGAAAGTTTCCTTCCTACTGGGCCTCTCTTCTTCCTTTAAGCTTAGGGGAGGGATCTCCGGTGCATGGGTCCTGTGACTTCGGAGCAATATGATGGGTGTGTGTAGGGTGTGGGAGTAGGGGGATTTCACCTAGCTGCCGTCCAGTTATGGTGGTGGCCTGTGTATTTTTCCTTGGTTGGGGTTGGGGATGGCACTCCTGCTCAGACCACAGAGGTGCCGGTCCTCCTTGCCTTGCACCAAGACCCTCTCCCCTAGCTCTGTGTCCTAGTCCTGTTGGGTATTCTCTCCAATGCCCTCAGAGCAACTCCAGGGAGACTCAGTTTTTCCAGCAATTCTACCCACTTCTGCTGCTTCCCCCCACCCGCCCCTGAGGCTAGGAGTCTTGAATACTCAATGCATCTCTGAACTGTGTCGCATTCTCCTACCCTTGCAGTGGTGATTGCTCCCCTGTGTCTGCAGCCCCAGGCCAGCCCTCACATGCTGTGTGTGTCTAAAGGATAGGTGATTTCTAGTTGTTCTGTGGGGAGGGGATCCAACATGTCCTGTCAGTCACTTGGCCACCTCCCAGGTTTTCTCCTTAAGGAGCCAAGCAAGGACACCACTGGGAACTGATCTCTCGCTTATAAAAGATTTGTGTCCCTTTTATTTGGGCAGTCAGTCACTGAGTCTGAAAAACAGATTGACCAGTTGGGTGCCTGTGGTCTGGAGAGAAGGTACCCATCTCAATGAGGCATTGTCTTCTCAGATCAATGTCCTATTTTGCTATGATGGGGAGCACCAGAAATCTTGATTTTTTTTTTTGTGAGAACTGCCCTGATTTTAAGATTGAGAGTTTGATTCAAACAAATCTTTGTTACTTGTATTTAGTTCTTCAAACAAGCCCTAAATAGACAATGTCAGGTATGCTCACACTGTACCACTTTTGGGACTGTTCTGACCTTCTGAGATATTAAGAATCCTTTTAGATCTAACATTTCAAGATTCTACCTAGGACTTATTTACTGGATCACACTTATTTCCATGGAAATGTATAATTCATAAGAGCAGTCACTTTCAACCATCGTTGGAGAGAGATTATATCACTTCTGGAAAGTCTCTTTCCATTAAACCTTCCAGGAGAGGTAAGAAGACAGTTACAATGCAGAAAGTAGTTCTGAGAAGATTATTTTCATTATTGCATACTAATAAATCTCAAGCATTAGTTTTTGAATTTTGTTCTGACTTTTTTCTAAAATAGCATTTCTCAAAATTTTTCTTAATAATTACATTATTGAAGATTGGTAGCTCTCTAACTTGACTTTTTCTCAAATGTAATCACTTTCCATCATAAAACTTTAGCACTTGAACTTTACTAGATATTTTACAGGTATTTTTATGACACTAGCCATTTAGCATTAACTTAATTAAATTACTCATTGATATTCCATAAGAGATTTCTGCACATTCTGTAAACATGCATAGTTGATGAGAAAATCTACCTTTTTTTAACATATTTTCTTGTCCCAAGGGAGATAAAATGTTAATATATCAGTTTAACACTCATTTAGGCATTGGTCTCTTTAAAGAGGCAAAATAAACTGCAGGCCGTTAGAACATCACAAGCAGTCCATGCCTCTCAGAATTTGGACAATAGTGTGTGAAATGGGTATACTTTTTTGAAACTAGAAGATCACATAAGTAAACATACGTTTTGTTTTTGAATATTTCCCCAGGAGAGAATAGCATAAGCTGATTTCAATCAGGCAGTAAGAAGGTTAATTCAATTCAGTTATCAGTGTAATTACCTTGTATTAAGTGTGACTTTCTTTACCTTCTGTTATTCTTGGTTTTTTTAATGTAAAAATATTTTCTTCTCAGACTAGTGCAATCACTCATTGTATCTGTTAATGATTTGTTTACAAGATGTGAAAGCTAAACTTACCAAATCTAAGTCAGTTAATAATAAGCACTAGTAACGCTAATGTCTTTATTTAAATTTTAGTTCTTTTTAAACAATTGTATAGTCAAATTGTAAATGCCGTGAATGCTTCAGATGCACACTTTATGTAATTGTACACTATTCTTTAAAGCAAAACAAAGTTCTTCCAAAGTAAAATTAGACAAATTGATGGCAATAAAGACTCTATGAAAGAATACAGTTGTCTAACCAAAAGTGCCAGTGCAAGCTTGCAAACTGATATGACATTGTTACCAAAAGTCAAACTTTTAGCAAACTTCTAACAACGTTTTGGAAACTTTAGATGCTTCTTCACACACAGATTGCTGGGCCCCAGAATTTGCTTTTCTAATAAGTTCCCTTCCCCGGTGATACTGAAACTTCTGGACTCAGAACCAAGCTTTGAAAATAACCGATGTTGCTAATGTGTTTCTGTATCCTTCTCGTTTGGTCAGTCTGTTGTTGCTCTGTTAAACACAACACAAAACACAATTCTCATGTTCCTGAAATAGTGTATGCTCTTTCAAATTCCAGTGAATCTACTGTTTCCTCTGTTATTAAATTAATACAGGGTAAATTTTTAAATGCTCTATTTAATCATATATACTGTATGTATAATTCAGATATTCAATTGGTTAAAGACTAGTTATTTTCTTATTTGCTAATGAGTATGTTATTATTACTATTCATGAGGATAGAAGAGTATTCTATAGTAGAAGAGGCTCTGTAATCTGAGTATTGCCAACTCTGCTCTTGCTAAGAGTTGTGATATAGTAACAACTAGGAAGGACTACATTATGATAATGTATGTACCACAAATATCAAAAATATCCTGTTACAGAAAATTTGAGATAAAGTACTCTGTCAGTTCCAAAGAATCAACCAGATGGGATGTGAAGAGAACTAAGAAAAAAAAAAATGCAGAGTTAATATTGACCCGGAAAATCCCTTAATAGCCCTGAATTTCCTGGTGTAGGCTCTTAGAATCTCAAAAAAAAGATGACCATTCTTTTCTTTTTTTTCCCTAGAATCTAGACCTTCTATACCCAGCAAGAGAGAATTTGAACCATATCAGATACAGGTTAAAGAAGTGAAAGAATCTCTTTTTTTCTTATTCTCATGTATCTCAATATGAAAAATATTGCAATTAAAATGAGGGGACACTGCAAAATTTTTGAGAAGACATGGGGTAATTAAGGAAAAGTTGTGTGTGTGTTGGTTCTTGACCCAATGAAAGTATCTAGACATTGGATACTGGGGAAATTGCCACTATAGGAGCACAGAAGAGTGTTCATAAAGGCAAGGAGGTTGAAAATTGAGAGCACTGAATGAATACCTAAGTGGTTTCACTTGGAGAGAGGGCTTAAATGAGAGCAAACTGAACCAGGGTGACAGTTGGATTGATTAGTTCATTTGTGCAGTCCAGGTCAAATTGTCTGTGAATTGTTGTGATCAGTTGATTCTTTACAATTCAATGAGTGAATCTTTTATTGCCCATGGTTGAGCACATTAAGACAAAGAATTGAGTTTCTCCAGTGGTTTGTTTTGGATTTCCTATATTAACCTCTGTACCGTCTATACCATTTTATGGCTCTGATTTTGCAGGACATATTAGAGGGAATAAGCTCCTGAGAAATCACTTGACAAAGACTGAACTTAATATGAAATTTAAAATGTACAGATATAAATAGTAAGGATATTCTATAGAGAGAATGAAATCATGAATCAGCAACACCACTACTATTCTAGCATAGTAAGCATGAGACAGGGAAAGGAGTTAGACACAGAAGTTTAGTAGAACATGGATGAATTTATAGTTTGAATAGGATCAGAGAAGATAACTGCAGAAGATTTGAGTATCAATACATAACACCACCATTCAATGTTCATAGAAGCTGTGTGTAAAATATACTCAAGTAAACAGAAAAATAAAAATCTAGTCTTATTCTAGAGGGTAGGTGCTATTATTTTTACTATGCATTTTGTCCTACACCTAAATATCTGAACTAAATAACTCCTCCAGTATAACTTATACATATTTATATCTGTGTATCTATATGAATTAGATATATTGTATTCATTTTTAAGTTAGCAGAAATACGTATATAATGCAGTTTTGAACAGATTTATTTCTATATCTGTGTGATACATCCTACTTCCTACCATTCTAAATATGGCACATTTCATATTTTTAATTGGAATGAATTTCATTTAATTTTATGCAGAGAATATTGAGGCATTCATGCTATCTTTAACCATAATGAGAGATGAAAAACAAAGGTTGGGAATAATTTTCTTAAAATACAATGACTGAAATGTTGTTCAAATGTTCAGAGGCATGAGTAAGCTTCAAAGTAGAGGGGAGAGGAGAGGTTTGACAGTTACGAATATGTCCACAGAGGCTGATCTTTTGATATTTGATTTTCCTGGGTGATAGTCTGAAGTCCAAAGGAAACAAAAGGGTTTTTTTATTTATTTATTTACAGTAAAGAACCAGTGTATCATCTTCTAGGATGATGGTGAATATGATTGAATTATTGAATTATAAGTCTAAGAATGAATCATAGCTGTTGGGAATAGGAAGGGAAGTAGGAAGTACACATATTTTATAGTAATGGACCTGAACAGAATGTAAACAATGGTGTGTCCCAGTTTTTCCAGGAATCCTGGATGACGCCTGACTTGTCTTGGTTACTTTTGAATGCATACTTATATCCTATAAATTATCCAGACTGGATAATAAATTATATGGTCATCTCAAAAAGAGAAAGTCAAATAAACAAAACCAGAAAATGAGACCTCATGTGGAGGATTGCTGCATTCGTGGAGCAAACCTACAACAAGCAAAACATGTTGCTCACAGAGCCCTTTTCCCAAGTTACCCTCTGCCACCCACTTTCCTCATTACACCTCCAGACACAGCTATGCCCCAAAGCCCAGGAAAGGAAATGAGAAAGTCAGAAATCCTGCCCACCCTGGGAGCTTAGAACTCTCGGAGCAACTCTGCTCTTGTTAAAGCTTCATTGGTTTTTCAACTCACTTTTCAATTCTTCTGATTTCCCACAGCTCTCCTTCCCATCTGTGTTTCAAGACAGTTGCACAGCTGGGGAGAAATTAAAATAGAGATTGCTGCAGCAATGCTCTCTACTAGGGGCTCTAATTAGATGCCCTGTGACACAGACCAGGGCTGTCAAGACCAAAAAGTACTCTACCCCACGTCTTCCTGCTCCAGAAGTATGTGTGAGGTGCGTGAGGGCATCACCAGAAGAAGTGGTAGTCCATTCCTTTTGATTTGAGGATGGTTGCAATGTCTCAGGGAAGAATTTACTGAGGGACAGAACTATAGAATCTTTGCATCTAACAGCCTGAAAACAGTCTCCCCATGGTGGACAGAACATTTGAAGAATCAACTTAACTAACTACAAAGGAAACAATCACACTGCCTCTTCATCCCAATTGATCTACATTCCAATTTGTCCCCCAAAGGATCTTTCTTAATATCTGGGCTATATATACACAAGAAAGTGAAAAAATCCCTATCAACTCTCATATCCACAGGACAGAGAATCATTTATCAATAGTTCTAAGTTTTATTTATTTATTTGCTTATTTATTTTAAAGGAAACATACAGGCAGAAATGGAAGCGAGCAGGTAGGCAGGCAGGAAGAGAGATGAGGAAGATGTACTTTATTTACTTTTATCTAGTTGTTTGCATTGGTTGTTCACCCCAGCCCTGGGTCTTATACCCAGGACCTTGGAATGTATATGGGACTTCTTCCACGTGTACTAGACTGCTAGGCCAGCAATGCATACTCCTAAGTTTTATTTTTTAATTGAAACAATGTACAAGATATATTTCAAAGATCACGTAATGGGTTTAAACCAAAAAAACCATGTTACCTATCCTATTCTTCCCAGTATTTTATCTCCTACATAAATCTCAATCTATTTGTCTGTATTTAACCTCAAGCTCTACCTCTTTCATTAATAAAATAGATTCTTACAATTGTATTAAATAGAAAATTATATATAAGCATACATACATCTATATGTATAACATATATTGCTATATGTATAACATAAGGATCAGTATAGAATACCACCAAGCTTAAAAAGATAACAAATTACTAGTACTGCTGAAGTTTTCTGTATATTTCTCCCTGAGAACAGAGCTCTTCTTCCTGGGGTAAAAATTGTGCTGTATTTTTTATCTTCCCTTTCTTTTCTTTATCGTTTTATGTTCTTGACTTTTTCACTATATAATATCTCCACTTCTCATCTTTTCCAGAAATCTACAGAATAAATCGCATTATTTTTCATTGTTATCTTTCTCCACAGACACCTAGGTTGTAGTTTCCTCCAGTCTATAAAATCAGACCCATTCATCTATTCACATTGTGTCTTCCCAATCTTTCATCTGTTGCCCTACATCCTTGTCTCTGTAATATAGTTTTGTTTTTTTAAATCAAGTTTTAGTCTTTCAATATAATTTTATTATGTTTTGAAAGAGACATGGACCTAAGCTTCCAGTTTGTTGTAATCATCTCTGTCAAGCTACATATATAAATATAAATATAAATCTCTCCCAAAGACATGTCCTTTTTCATGATATTGTCTACTGTCAAAAGGATTCCAATAATCAGCTATTAGAAGGGAAGGTAGTTTATGGAAGAGTGAACATCACAGAACTAACCTAAAAGTGGGTGACTGCTTTGAAAATATGGGATGACATCATTAAAGTATGGCAGGAATTTGCAAAAGAGGCAATATTAATTTTACTTCCATAGACCTATGATCCTGGCCTATCAGAGGCAGGAATGACTTAAAGGACACAGCAGTACCACATTTGATTATTTGCTTCTTGCAAAATCAATAAGACATGTGCCATGAAAGGATCTTGATCCTAGTAAACAGCAACCTAAAAGGTTTGCAATATTGACCAGTCTCTTCCCAATACTAAGATTTCCAAATTTAGTTGTAAATCCCAATATAATTTTCAAACATACCATAATAATCTACATATATAATTTATACCTACGTGCATACATATATACATACATGTATGTGTGTGCATATATAAATCTATTAAAAAGAAGTATGAGGGAGAGTGGGAGTTAAAAACTAAAGTACAAAGAATAACAAGAGAGACTAGATTGTGTCTAGTCTTTTCACTTAAAATGCTCCAGGCTCATCTCAGACCTCATGTTTTCCTCACCTCCATAAAAGGATTCTATTTCTCATCTAAGATGGAAAAGGGTCACGTGTTTGCTGAGCAGGATTTTCTTGCAAACTACGGGGTTATGTTCTTGAGTTTCCTTTAATCACAAGAAAAATCATCATAGGGATGATTATGAAAAAGTAAAATTAAGTGGCATTGTACATTAAAATAGTAAATCAAAATGTTAGGTGTTATCTACATTCCCCTTTTTAAAATAAAGGTTTTTAAATGAAACACACACATGTAACCACAGAAAATTTTTACTAGTTTTCCCAATGAAATCTTAGATCTTTGATAGCTAACCTATACAGTGAGTTTTCTCCATGTTGTACTAAAAGATTCTTTCTAGAGTAGACTTGCCTAATGGGAACACAGAGTGTTCTTTGGTTTAAAAGGACTGAACTGTAAGCATATGTATTTTTTAATACTGACACTGTGTTTTCAATTTTAGCAAATATAAAAATCATATAGCTCAAGTCCAATTTTGGTAAAACCATTGCTGAGGAATCATTCTAACTACTGACAACACTGCCAATTGAAATGATGCTAAGGATTATGAACGATTAAGCATATAACAATAGCTTAAATTAACTGATTTTTCTGAATAAATAAATTTATCAATTAGATACATAATATATAAGAACTATTTAACAAATTTATTTGTAATTTGCTTACTCACTATATTGAAAACTGTACTAGACACTTTTTGGGGGGACTAAACCTTGCATCTGTCAGCTATGAAATGGGGTTCATCTTTTCCTGTTTCTATTATCTTCATTAATTTACAGACCTTTTTCATTTTTCCCCTCAGCATTTTCCTTTCAAAAATATGAATCATTTTACAATTATCTCTTTTCATCTTCAAAATACTATTTTCCTTCTCTTTATGGAAGGTCAGAATATGAAAGCAACAGGCTGTATATATCTTAATAATACTTGTCTTATTGAGGATATCAGAGCACTAACCTCAGGCAGTTTTATGGCACACTATTGTCTCCGTGTTTATGTATGAAGAGGCTAAGATAGGCCACGTGAGGTCCTATTTAACACATTTTTGAGGAAATCAGTAAACTGTGATAAAATAATTTAAGAAAAAACAAAAATAGTGGAGCGACTGATCAAGATGGCTACTTGGGAAATTACCTGCTTTGCTCACAAGAGAAATAACTAACAGTCATGAACAGAACATCCCTAAGAGAATCCCACAGCGCAGTGGGGAGCTGTATCACTCTGTATATCAGAGACCAACACAGACTGAATTAGAAGAGACACTGAGATCTACCCATTAGTATAAGAGAAGAGGCATATACCATGAATAAATGGGACTTATTGCAGAATGCAAGGATGGGCCAACGAATGCAAATCAATAAACTTACAAACCACATCAACAAAAGGGTAAAGATCATGATCATAACAATAAATGCAGAAGGTATTTGATAAGATTCAACATCCTTTTATAATAAAAACTCTAAAGCTGGATATAGAAGGAATATACCTCAACATAACACAGAACATATATGATAAACTTAGTGGAGGAAAACTGAAATAGTTTCCTCTAAGATCAGAAACAAAGCAAGGATGCCCACCTATCAATATTATTCAATATAGTGATGAAGTTCCCAGCCAGCACAGCTAGGCAAGAATAGGATTTAAAATATATCCAATTGGAAGGGTGAAAATAGACTTAAAATAAGCATAATATATAGATGACATGATATATAGAAAGCATCCTAAAAACTCCAGTAAAAGGCTGTTTGAAATAATAAATGAACATAATAAAGTGGCAGGTTTAGAAATCAATATATAAAAATGTGTTGTTTCTATATGCAAATAACTCACTAGCAGAAAGAGAAACCAGGAAAGCAACTCCATTTACAGTTGGATCAAAAATTATGAAATATCTTGAAATTTGACCCCAAAAGCTCAAGATCTGTAAATTGTAAACTATGAGATATTATTAAAAGATATAAATCAACAAAAGTGGAAAAATTGCCCATGTTCATGAATTGTAAGAATTAACATCTCTAGAATGTCTATGTAATGTACAGATTTGATGTGAAGTTCTAGAAATCCCAATGGCATTCTTAACAGAAGTAGAAAAAAACATCATTAATTTTATTTGGAACAACAAAAGTCCCCAGAGTCAAAACAATCCTGGAAAAAAAAAAGTAAACGTATCGTGCTCCTGACTTCACACTATACTACAAAGTAATAGTAATCAAATAAGCATAGCATTGGAATAAAAACAGTTAAATTGATTTAGCAGTGTTGATAATCAGAATTAAACTCACATATATATGGATAATTAATGACAATGTAGCCAAGTGCATACAACAGAGCAGGCAAGCTCTTCATTACATGATAAAGGGAAAACTGAACATCTATAATCAAAAAATAAGACTAGATCATGATCTAACTATATACAGATAATATAATTCAAAATGAATTAAAGACTTGAGTGTAAGACCCAAAACTATAAAATATACACAGTAGTAAACATAGGCAATATGCTCCTTAGAAATGTCTTTGGGAACTGGACTCTAATGACAAGGGAAAGAAAATCAAATAAACCAGTGGAACTATATGAAAGTAAAAAGCTACAGAGTAAAATAAATTATCATTAAAAAGAAAAGGCACCCAAGGAACAGGAGAAGATACTTGCACATCATACATTAGACAAGTTGATAATATCCAAAATATATAAAGAACTCATAACATTCAACAACAGGAAAGCAATCTGATTAAAAAACAGGCAGAGGTTCTGAATATATATTTCTCCAAGAAGATAGACATATGTTCCACAGGCATAAGAAAATATGTTCATCATCTCTTTATAAGGGGCATGTTAATCCAACAAATGAGATATCACTTTATACCTTTGAGAATAGCTATTAAGCAAGAGACTGGAAGCAAGTGTTGGAGAAGGTATGAAGAGAAAAACATACTCAAACATTGTTGGTAGAAGTGTAAATTGATGTAAGTATAGAGATTTCACAAAACAAATTAAAATTAGAAATGTATATTTATTGCATCAGCGTTTATACTAGCCAAGAGCTAGAAATGATCTACATGCTCACTGATAGATGAGTGAATAAAGAGATTGGTTTATCGGCACCGTGGAATACGCTTGGCCATAAAAATAAAAGATGATCCTAACATTTGTAGCAACATAGATGGGCCTACAGGACATTACGCTTAATGAAATAGGTTATGTGTAGAATACAAACGGCAAATGAATTCACTCATGTGTTTGAGAAATCAAACCAAACGAAAATACATTTTTAGTTTATAAGACTCTGTTAGTAGCCACCAGATGGGAAAGAGAGGAAAGAGAGGTGGGAAAATTTGGTAGAAGTGGTCAATTACGTGATAAAGACAGAATTGGAATTTCAGTGATTTACTTACTGTCTTATATACAGATGCTGATTTATGATGATGTACCCGTGAAAGTTACACAATGTTGTAACACCATGTTACTTTAATAAAATGTATTAAAAAAGAAAAATGGTTGAAGGCGATCGTTGAAATTGTTTCAAAATAAAGACTCTAAGAGCTGTATCTACAGATTGCAAATATTCAGTAGTCCCATTACTCAAGAAGCCAAGAGTTACTGCTTCTCGAACACCAAAAACAGGCAGAAGGGGAGAGGCTGAGTGTGCACAGATTCTGATGACTCCTTTGACAGAGACATGTGAAGAGCCCAGTGGAACATGATGACACTGACAAGGTTGTACATGAGGAATTGTTATTTGCTTATGAACTGGCCTTTTTGGTGTTGAAGCTGATCTCGTCTTGAACATAAAGGTGACAAGTCCTTCCACAGCTCCCATTCATGATTTAATGACTTTTCTATGTGAAACACCAAATCAGCCAGAGAAGAGCCAAAACCTCTATTCTGTGTTGGTATCTTTGACACTCTAACCCAGATGTTCTTTTGTAATTAGTGTGGCATAGACTGATCTTCTTATTGTTTTTAAACTTTGTTTTAAAATTGAAACGTTATTTGTGTGCCATAAACCTATCGTTCAAAAGTATTAAACTCAGTGCTTTTTTTTTTAGTCTATTTACAAAGCTGTGTAACCATCATCACTATGTCCATGACAGTTTCATCCCTAAAAGAAACTTCAAACCCATTAGCATTCATGCCTTATTCTCCTTCCCCTGCAGATCTTGGTAACTAATCATCTACTTTCTGCCTCTGTAGGTTTGCCTATTCTAGACAATTCTTATAAAACTGAATCTCTTAGGGGGATCAAAAGGTCTAGATTTACTTTGAGGTAATCTTTAATATCTGGAAAATATCTGCCTTCCTTAGCACCTTAAGAGCAATACTAGTTTCTAGTCACATGTAATAGCCATGCTGGAAGACAGTGATGATTAAAAGAAATAGGTCAAACCCCTAGTGATCCAGTCAACCATGATTCAATGTTGCAGGAATAAAAGCAGGTCACTAAATAAGTACTATTTTATTCCTCCATGTGTTCTCCCATGCCCTTTTCTGTCATTCTAAAGAATTTTTGATCACTCAGCAATCAAGATGTTGTATCTATAATTCCACAGGCTATTCACACTTTGGGGCATCGGGCGAAAGGTACAGATAAGTGAAACATGTACTGAAATTTGATTTTCTCTCTGTTCCATTTCACTGGTTTAAGATATAGGGACTCTAATCACAGATTGATCTTATTATGGCTAATGACCTGATGATTAACAAGAGAAATGCATCTGTAGTCAAATTGCCTGTTTAATTATTCCAAGGAGCTGTACTATCAACTGGCAGCAGACAGTAGTCTCTTGGACTGAATGTTGGCTTGCACCTGGTGCTCTCTTGATTATGACTCTCTTGGTACTGAGCAAAGGAAAAACAGCTAAAAAGCTCAAATGGACTGTTTCTCATTACTTATAATAGCTGTGATGGGGCAAAGGAGAAATTTTGATTCGGTTATGGATCACAAATTTCAGCGGAATCTTGGTTCACAGCAGCTAAGAGAGGATTCAAGAAGCTGGATAGAAGTTTGCTTGGCAGGTGGTAAAGGGGACATGACTGTAAATCAGAAAGTCATATACTAGCCCAGGAAAGTAAAGATCTAGATGACAGAATGTTTACTGATAATTCAGGGAAAGAATATTGGGTGTCAGGACTGCTTTATGGCCAAGGACTCCAAAGGACCATAAAAATCCTAATCTATTTCATAGACATCATTTTAAATAATACACACATTAGACATTTTACATTCTTTTAAAGCATGCAAATGTATATTCTGCCTCCAACCTTTGATGGTAAGCCAACATACCCTTTTTAAAAAATATGTGTGCCAAATGGAGTTGTATTTTTGCACATAACATCCATAATGCATCATTCATGCTTTAAAGTTTTGATTGATTTAAAGTGGAACAAGAATTTAGGATACTTGTGAATCCATACGAAGTTCAGAATCATGGATTTTTGAGTGCCAAAAAATTTAAACTGTCCCTATTTCTGTAACTCTGAGTATTGGGGAGCAGAAACTCATTGCTAACATACCTTTTGAAACATTGAACTTAGTTTGACTCTTTTCTCACAATATTCGTTCAGTTCAAGCAGTTTACTAACATTACTTAATTACGAAAGTATCTGCTACTGGGATAAACTGACTGGGTAGCAAACATTACTTACTCTAGGTATGCATATTGGGGAGAGCTGGAGTGTCAGTAGAAAAGAGAAGTATTGATCCTATGATTTATAGAGGAAGTAGTGGCCACTGGTTGGCATGGTGAACGCATTAAAGAGGAGGCTGATGAAAAGAGTTCCGGTTAGTAAGAACAGAATGAGGTGTTCATTCTGAACCCTTGTGAGCCCTAGGAATCAGGGACTACTCAAAGTCTATAAAATTAGTTTCTTATAAAAGCTTTATTTCAACAGCAGCAATCTGGACATTTTTCAGGTCGATAAACTTAGAGTTAGACTTCCGTATTTTAATGTAATTTTGCAACAGCAATTCAGCAGTTTTCACCTAGTGCTCTATACAGAGCTAAGGACCTGCATCTTTGTTACCTTGTGTTGAGCTATCGTGAGGCTATGTGACCCCATGTGTGACTTGATCCTACAGTATGTGGCCCCGGAACCACCGGGAATATTACATTTAAGCTACATTTCCTGTGATCTCACCAGAGCCACGGAGTGAAAAAAGCAATTATCATTATTTAACCACCACAACTACAAAATGAAATCATCTGATATTTTGATACTCATTAGTTGAAAAGTCTCCCCAAAGAGTATTTATGATGATTAATTTTAGGAGTCAGCTTGACAGGGCTAAGGGGTGACCATATAATGGATGAAACATGATTTCTGACTGTATCTGTGAGGGTGTTTTCAGGAGATATTAGCATTTGAATTGTCAAACTGAGTAAACAGATGTCTCTCCCAATGTGGGAGGGCATCACCCAATTCCTTGAGGACAGAAATGGAACAGAAAGATGGAGGAAGGGTGAAATCCCTCTTCGCTGGAGCTGAGATATTAATTCTACCCTCAAACTTGGAGCTCTTGCCTTTGGCACTCTTGGTTCTTGTGTTGTGGAATCAGATGGTATTTGTAGCATCAGGTCCCTGATTGTACACCCTTTGTAGCCAGATTTACATTGTAGGCTTCCCTGATTCTCCTGTTTGAAGAAAGCAGATGGTAGAATTCCTTGGCCTCCATAACTTTGTAAAGCAATTACTCTAATAAATATCCTCTTATTTATCTATGCTAATATCATTGTCATTATAGATATTGAATTGGTTCTATGTGTATGGAGAGCCCTGACTAATACAGTATTCTTTCAGTGGCGAAAGAGAGGTGGATGTCTCCAACACCAGAGTTCTTACAAATGTGTAGGTTCCATTGATTTCCTGTAGTTGAACAAGAAGATGATGTTTAGCTGAGTTGAGCTCATTATGGTGTTTTACACAAAAATAATTGTCTCACCTGTGTGGTGCCTATATATTTATTGCTCTCTTGCACAACCTTTTTTTCTCAGAAATTTCAAGTATGAGGATAAAAGAGAAAAACTCAAGAATGAGAACCTGAGTATCTATAAAAGCAGAGACCATAACCAAACTTATTGAAATCTGCTGAAATAAAAGTCATTCTGCCAGGAAGCACTTTGGGTTTCCCAGAACTGTTTTTGAAATCAGAGTTGGATATCTTCAAAGAAAAGTAATAGCACTTTGCATTTTATCTTAAATGGGGCTTTCCTGCAATATAGTAGGAAAAAACAACAACAATGAAAGTGGAAAACCCATTTAAAATATTTGAAATGATCTTAAAATTATTTTCATCCTTTAAGGGACTTAGTCTATAAGCCATTAAAATATTGCTGATAAAAAGCATTTTGAATTTCCATTAGATAAGATATTTTGACTTTCATTTGAAATGAATTGTTTCAGGATGAGAGAGCTACATTTTTGGATAATAAGCTCAAATAAGCTATATAACTGGCAGAGAAACACACAGAAGTATTATGTTTAGGGTATGAAAGTGTATTTACTTGAAGAGCCTTGAGAAGTCAAACAGCTTTACTTCCAAACTGACAGCAGTGTGCAAAATTTTTGGCTTGGGAGCCTGGCAGGAAAAAACATGTCTTTTGATTTCTTAGTGATACTAAAGATACTTGTTAGCCTCCTGGGTGGACCCATCATTTAGCTTCAAACTGCCAATCTAACGTAGACCCCTACCTATTACTTGGAGTTATCTCTGAAGGAGTTGTTCATAATCATTTTAATTTGCATTAGAAAGATTTCAGAGTTCAGAGCAGATTGAGTATAGAGACAGACTTCAACAGTCTTCAAGATAATCCTCTATTAAGTGGTTCCTCCTAAGAGTCTATTGAGTAGAACTGTCTTATGCTGAAGACACTTTATGGCTCTGGGGCAATCTATTTTCCAACTCTTTTGGTCACAGTTTGTCTCCAGTTGCTCATTGAAGTCAAAACAGCATGTTACTTACCAGTATTTGGTCTAAAGTTCCTTGGATGAGAGCATTTCAGCATTTCTGCTGCCTAATTGTAGAATTGATTTCTCATAGAGAAGTTTGGTTCCCCAAACTCCATTTGTGCCTGAATTTCAAACAAAATGTAATGCACTTATTTTCCAGAATCATTGAAGCATTTTAGGCATTAATAGAAAATAAATTCACCAGTATTCTCTAAAATACAAACCCCCATTTATTGAAATGCTCCATGATTAAGAAACACCTAAAACATACCTAGGAAGAGAGCAGGCACAGTGACACAATAGAAGACATAGTTTCTCACTTAAAAGATAATTTAATCATGTAAAAAACACTAACCTATTTAAATTTGGGTATTTTAGTTATGAATACTGCTAGTATATCCCAAGTGATTTTCTACTTATTTTATTTTACCATATATGTAACATAGGTCAGCCAATTCATGTCCTTATTTCTGGATAAGGAATTATTCTCTTATTATCATATATTGCCCTTGGCCAGCCTGGACTGTAATTGTTGAAATATGATTTACAAAGAAACATCAAGCTTCTTCCTTAAGTCAATTTAGTTTCTAGAATCCAATTTTCCATTTTCTTTCCTCTGATTCTTATCATGACCCATCATAGTTTTCAGCATGTATAAGATATTGTAAACACACCCAGAATCTCTCTTATTCACTATTCTTCATGAAGGAATAAAAAAAAATTATCATCATGACATAACTATGTTCCTGAAGGAAGAAAAAAAATAAATCTAAGAAAAAGTTTTTATAGTACTTTGGTTTTATAATAAAAATATCCTACTTCTAGAATCCAATCTCTGTTATGAGAGGCATTATTAATTTTTCATTTTGTTTTAACAGATCACATGTTAGAGTATGTACATAAATGAATCTCCTTACTGAAATTTATAATTTCCTCAGACAAGTCCTCCTTATTATCTTTCTCTGGTTATTATTTTGTGTTAGCAAAAATAGTTGATTTTCAGTTTTAAAATTGAGAGCTATAATGCAAATGTGACATTTTTCTTAATGAACCAGGTACTTCTTGCCTTTACTATGAAATTGAAAATTCATAGTAAGACATTAATTTAAGGCAGGAGGCATTTTCAATCTCTTTTAAAAAAATCAGAAGAAAGTGAATCACAAAGACGATACATATTTTATCAAATTCTATATTTTCCATTTGTGTCAGATGTGGGGGAAAATGTTACATGCCCAAATGTTTCATTTGCTTTTATTGAGCAGTTAATAAGTGGGTCCACCCTTCATGATATATCTATATGGGAGTTATAGCAGGTGGTATAGGTGAACATATTGCTAATTTTCTACTTCATATAGGTACCAAATAGATGCAATATTGTTATATTTTTATAGCATCTAACTCCTTTACTAATGGGCCAATATGGTGACAATACAACTTGAAGGGAAACAGCAAACAAACACCCCTGCTATTTAGAGATGAGGAAGATTAAACCTTTGTGCAAACATTGTAAAAATACAAAGAAAGCATTGATGGCATTCTTTTATTTTTCAGATTCTGCTTTGATTTTAGCCATCTTGAGTCTTGGATACATTTTTCTTGCTATGCTTCTGTATGAATTTTCAACTAAAACTTTAAATTATCATTGACAGTCAAAAAATAATACACAAATAGCAAACATTACCACTCATAAATGGTCCAGTTCTGTTGTAAGAGATGGCTTTTAGAAAAGGAAATGTAGTCACATGAACATAGGGTTTCAAGAATGACTTGTGGGGAGAGAACTAAGGTCAGTTCAGCTTTGGCATTTAGAGGCCACAGAAACTTGAAGAGGCCACTTTCCCTTTCTGAGACTTAGTGTTTTATCAACAGAAAAAAACTAAAATATGTAATCTCTTAAGGAGCTTCTAATTTTGAATATTCACAGTTATAATCATTTATAGAGATATTAAGTAGAAGTATTTATAAATGTTTCTAGAGTTTCTGCTAAGGACTAGTTTTTGGGAAAAATCTGTTTGCACAATTGATACAGAATGAAAATTTTTTTATTGTTTCACCATGATAATGGAATATTGAAGGAAATGTTGTAAATGGCAATTGATATGCTGAGAAATGAATCATAAGGTAAAGGAACTTTTTCAACTATCTCAATCAACAGTATACTTGAGAGTTTTGGTAGTCATTTTACTTAGTACACTTATGCTAAGTATAAGCCATTTTTTAAAATTTGGCATGTTTAGTCTTTCAATTTCCAAGTTTCAGCTATAAATATAAATGATAAAAATAAATCTTTATATTATATGTATCACACTAGTGAGTAGATATGTAAAATATGGTTTGATAAGGAACACTCAGTTTATGAGAAAAAGCTCAAGAAGTTATATATTTAAATATACAACAATAGAATTTGACATGACTTTCTTTGGTCAGAATCTAGATTCTTCGTTAAACAGTTATAAAAACTAAAATATTAGCTCTTCAAGACCAAGGACAATAGTGATTTTATTTCTTTCGTATCCCTATGAAACAATTAGGCAAGTGTAATAAACCTACTAATATCCAATCATGCTGAAAATATGAGATACATACCTACAGACACAGATATGTAAGACATATAATAATGAATAATTGGATTATGTACACATTAAATTACTAAAGGTATTGTGATGATCTCTGTATCTTTTATAGATTTTTATACAATTCATAATCTAGCTATTTTTCCTTGATTCAATAGATAATTATAACCTTAAAAGATCCTTTTGAAGTCCACCTTATAGAAATGTTTTTATTCCATGCTTTTTGTTTTCAATAGTAGACAACTTAAAGTATAATTATTAATTTCTTGATAACTTAATATTATTTGAATATCATTATTTCACTTAGTTGTATACTATTTGTCTTTGCAACAAGTGATACCAGACTTAAATGTTTATAACATATTCCTGTGTTTCATCTTATATTTTAAAATAATTTTTTCATGCTCCTAAATTATAGGTTGTCAGTTTCTTTTATTATAAAAATCTTTGCATCTAGAGAACCACAACTAAAACTTTAATCCTCAAATCCATAAATTAATAAAATAAGTAAGCAACATATTATATCTGACTCTAATACTAAAGAGAGTAAAATGAGGACCCTCGTTATGATAAAGTTCATAAAATATATAGGAACTTTATGGATTTTTTTTGACATTTATTTTAACTACTAAGAGTCATTTTTGTATAGTTCCTGGTTATGGTTTTAATTTGTGTAGTCATTTGCTTTCTTATCTTGCATATTTAAGTCACAGTTTGTTTTATAGTCATGTTTAGGAACAATTTTATTGGACAATGAAGGATAGCAGTTTATGAAATAAGGTATTATCCAAACAGAGTACTTTGAATGAAAGCAGTACTACAAAAGAAAAAAAAAATAACAAACATTAATTGATTTATACCTATTACCAATTAGTAATGTCCTTGGAAAATCAGAATTCACAGCCATCCTATTTGAAGTAATGTTATAGAGAATTGTTTCCAAGTGTTTCAGGCACATCACAACAAACCACCAGGACATTGGTCCATTATCTCAAGATCTAAGGCACTGATTTACCATATCAATCCAGGATATGTGCCTGGTAGTACATATGCTCCATCTTCTCATATACAGAGCTAATTGACCTTTGTTGATTCATTTAATGTCAATGCTTATAATATCAATTTGTACTTTAATCCCCGGATATGTATATATGTATGTATTTACATTTTATTTACCTTTCCTTCACATATTTCAGACTGCATGGAAACCCTTGTAGACAAAATCATTCCTGGGACCCACTTTCTGGTCTAGAGGAAACTTTTACAGATGAACATCAAGACAAAACTGACCGAATACTGTGACAAAACCAAAGAAGGATGCACTGAATTGGTGTCCCCAGCCCCCACCCGCCCTGGTTAAGGGGCCTAAGACAGCTAAATTGGAGGCTACGGATAATCAACAAACCTGGTTTCAAGAGCTGGGGCTTGGCTTAAAGAAAAGAGAGTAGATGACTGGGGAGAGGAAGGGAAGGGAGGAGAACGAAAACAATGAAACTATTGAATTCAAAAAGCACCTCTGATTCTGTCTGCCAGAAAGAAACTACTGGAGAGAAGCCTTTCTGAATATTCCCTGAGGCTCTTGTAACATTCACATTTTTAATCACCTTGTCCTTGCTTCTTTTGATCTCCAGATGCTATCCAAAGTCAAAGGGCCTGAACACAAGATTCTCTTAATTTTTTACAGGTGTAAATCAGACTGTCTACTCAGGTACCTTGTTATAAGCCAACCCAGGACTGGAAAGGTGGGCAGTCTACACAGAGCAATCTGTTCAATTATTCCTAGGTTTGACTCCAGATTAATTAACTAATAAACTTTATTAGATTTCATAATTTCAGTTAATACTCTTTAGATCAAACCATATTTATAGAGTTAAAATGGTTTCTGTCTTATATCTAGAGGGATTAGGTTATACTACATATTTGATTTAAGAGGTACATGAAAGGACAACATATTTTAAGAGTTATAGTTTGGGGAGAACCGTATTATATTCTGCTGTTGGATAGGATAATGGGTGCACATAGCAGAAAGAGCAGAAAACTCTAAAGTTCCTTAGCAGTCAGTTCACAGCTCATCTAACTGAAGACTATTCTGTTACATTTAAGATTGGGAGCATTCTTAAAGTCTACATTCTCCTGCCTTTGACTATTATGTGATCTCGCTTGTATTGATGCTCAGTAAATAAGTTCACATCTGTCAAATACTCAAAGCTATCAAAATGTAATAAAAGTTTAAAGAAGTAAGGAACGTGCATTGACATTAGGATATAGTCAGGTATATTTAGTGTCCTAAATATCCATCTGATAAGAACTTTCAGTCATCTCAGAATTATGTGTCAAGTTTAAGAAAAATTTAAATGAAATTTTAGAAAAAAGTTCTAGGCTAAGTTTTATTGTCTTAGATTCCTAAATACTCATGTAACAGTTTGTGAGATAAGATGATTCCTGAAAGAGTCATGTCCCAAAGCATTCCCTTTAAAGATAAGCCACCCATTTAAAAAAAAAAAATAGTTGGTAGCTTAAAAGAAGGCTGACCATACCCATACATATCATTCTAAATGGGACAGTACTCTTTTTTCCATATTCCCCATTCATTCCATCATTTTAATATGAATGTCAGTTTTGTCCCATTTTTAATACACTAGGATCCTCTTTAACACGGGGCAAAAGGAGGCAGTTGCATTGCCTAGAACCGGGTCTGTTGAGAGGCCCAACAGCAGCTGCCCCTTTTGCCCAGCATTAATGATGGCCCTTGCTGGTGCTGACTGCAGTGGGTCACAGTCTCTACTGCTCTTCCTGCCCCTGTAAGGAAATAAGAGGCATGGGAAGAGAATCACACTCCCCAACCCCAAACCCCAGGCCTGCTTCTTCAAAGGGAGCAGAGCAGTGCAGTGTGTTTGAGCTGTAGATAAAGGCTATGGGGCTTATCTCTAGCACTGGGCTGAATATTGGCCATTTCTGACCCTGGGATGGTTAAGGTGGTATACGTTTTAGGCAGTACATTTAGAGTGGTGTTTATAGAGGCACCACCAAATTTTGTTTTCACCTAAGATGTCAAAATTCCTTGCACTGGAGGTAGCCATTTATAGGAAGTTCCGCGGGACCACACATTGTTACTACGTGATCGCAGATCATCATCGCATAGTACTTAACTTATTGCTGGCCTGGCTGTTCTACTCCTGTTCAGATTGCTCCACCTCTTCCCTTCCTGTTAGTGGCCAGCACATAGCCCCATCCTCTTTTTGCCACCCCAGTGTCCCATTTTTGTCTCAAGGAAATATGGTCAACCTACTAAAAATAAAGTTTTCAAAGAATAATTTTATAGCAACCAAGCTAGTAGTAATTCAGAAAATCTCAGGGCTTTAAATCTGAAGGGAAATTTATAGCTCAAGTGCTATGGCAGAGCCTCCAGACAGCAAGAAGACTGACAGCTGAGTACTCAAAGGTAGAAAAAAAGCACTTTATTTCAAGCACTGGTGCTGGCTCAGGGGTACTGTTACCCAAAAGAGGAGTTCTAGGGGAGCAACTTTTATACTCTGAGGTAAAGATTCATCTCCTTGACAATGTGTGGTTCCTACTGGCAACTCTTATCAGTTATGCACAGCTGCAGACTAGGGAGGTGATGCTTGTTTGTTCTTGGATGTAGCTACAGCCTCTGCAGTACCATGGAAAATTCCTGCCAGACTAACTTTTGCACTGGGGTCAGGGAAAAGGTCTTCTACCACACAAGTACAATTCTCTCATTTCACAGATCAGCAAATTAGGTCCAGATTGGATAAAGGATTTGCTTGACTGCAGGGTTGGCTAGGGGTTAAAACAAATACCAGATAACAAATACATTTCCTTTTGCTCCAGAATGCCTTAATCCAAGTAGTAACTAGGTACTGGGGACATTGCTAGATCTAGAAAGTTTCTGTGACTCAACGTATTATCACATTAAAAAAATAGGATAGTGAGTATTTGGAGAATTTTTTTTTATTATTTCCAATAAAATTGAGAAATATCCAATATATTTCTAATTAATTTAAACTGTATATATATATATATATATATATATGTTTTTTGTATCTGATTGAACAAAAACACTCAGTAATTAAAGATAACCATTTGCAAAATTTGTATATGTCTACCATATTCCTGACCATCATGTGCAGCCTGAGCCAAAAGCTCAGGCATTTTGAGGACAGAGGCACAATTTTATTTTATCCTGCATTTTCTTGACCTAGGAGTGTACTCTGTGCACATTAAGTGATCCCATGGGAAAAGTAAATAAGAAAGAGCATGAATGGGAGTTTAGAGGGATTCTGTCCTGAATAGCTTGCTATGTTGTCTTAGATAAATCACTCATCCTCTATGAGCCTTAAATTCTCCATTTATAAAATGAGTATTATAATTTTCCAAAGAGAATGTCAGAAACCAATAGGTGGAAACTACAGAGAATAAAATTTTAGCTCATTGAAAAAATTTCTTTCTAATCATTAACGTTTCCAAAAAGCTCTACTAGTAGCATCTAGAGGTGGTATTCCTGACCGGTTGAAATGGGTAAACATTTCACTGAGCATTTGGTGGGTGCTTTAAGCAGTGAAAAGCATTGAGATACTAGGAGATTGGTTAGGAAAATTCTTCTCCCCTACCTGAGATTTTAATAGTGTTTTTCCCATAAGTTCATTGTACAAAAGTTCCCAGAAACAAATGGCGTATATCTATCTATCTATGTGGAAGTCTACTTTGCATCTCTCCTCTTTCTTTATTTCTTCCCTTTCCCCTCAAGTGGTAACTCCTTGCTTAAATATATAAAGCATTATCACGTTCTACCTATAATGTAAATTCTACATATGTTGAATAAATCTATATCCTATAGCCATATTCTTTTCAATTAGATTAGAAATCAATAAAAATATAAACAGCACATCTATGTGAGAGAATACATACACTCACATTGACCATAGTATTCTACTTAAGTTAAATGTGTTTTTGAATTTTCCACAATTATAGTATTTTTTCATCCAGCACTTACTGATGAAGATGGATTAACATTTCCCATGATTATGACTTTGGTTTTACATATTTTTATACAGTTTTTTCTGTCCTAAATATTATATATTATAATTTTCAGATCTTTTTAATTACAAAGTGACAACTTCATAACTTGAAATATAAATCTATACATATAAACTTTATATTTAGAAAATTAAGGGAAGGTTGAATTATTCTGGTTAGTAATGAATTATATTTTTCTGCACATTCTTTTCTTATATAATTACTATTGCTATTGCAAATTTGTTCTTCTATTTGAATAGTTATACTCATTTTCTACTTTATAGTAAATACATTTGATGTTAAAGGAAAACTTGATCAAAGATTGGAAAGGTCTAAAAAAATCACCTACCTGACCAGCAGTATCCAAGATGTCCAAATAAGCTGGCTCATTGTCAATCCTAACCTGTGTTTTATAAGCATCTTCTGAAAAAACACAAGGCAAAATTTGCATTGAAATATACTCAACAAAAAGGTATTATTGTTTTTTAGATTTAACAACAAAGAGAAATTTATAAATAGATAACTAATCCAATAGTAAGAGAACTATATATTCCAAGAGTGTGTAGACTGAAAATGATAAACATATATATACATGTACATATGTGCGTGTATATATACAAACTCTGGAATACATATATCAGTTTGTTCTTAATCATGCACCACACATCTGCATCCTAGCATCATCCTCAATGGTGAGGCTAAAAACTATTCCTCTGAGATCAGGAACAAGGAAAAGATGCTTTCACTACTTTTATTTAACCTAGTACAGGAATCCCTATTAGAGTTTTAAGGCTAGAAAAAAGAAATAAAAGGTATCCAAATTGGAAAAGAAAAAGTGAAATCATCTCTGTTTGCAGACAATGATATTATATGTAGAAAACTCTTAACAATTCTATAACAGAAATAGCTGTTAGAACTTCTAAATAAAATCAGCTCATAAAAATTAGTTGTGTTTCTATATACTAATATTTAATAATCTGAAAAGGAACTAAGGAAATTTATTCCACTTATAATCACATTAAAAAGAATCAAATACTTAGAAGTAAATTTAACCGAGAAAATAAAGACGTATACTGAAAATTACAAACAATTTTAAGTTGTTTGTTTACATACTTGTTAACCGGTACAAGTTCTTTATATATTCTGGATTCTAAATAGTAGGCATATGGTTTGCAAATACTTTAACCTATTCCTTAGGTTATCTTTTCACTTTATTAATAATGGCCTTTGAACATGAAAGTGTTCCATTTTTATGAAATTCTATTTATTGTTTCTTTTGCTGTTCCTTCTTTCGGTGTCTAATCTAAGGATATACGTACAGTCAAATTCAAGGTCATGAATATTTGGCTCTATTTTTTTCAAAGAATTTTATAATTTAGTTCATGTAGTTTTTATATCCTTGATCCATTTTAAGTTAATTATTATATGTTGTTTGGAAATAGTGCACATTCATTGTTTTGCATAAATTTTAATCATTTTTATTTCTGTAAGTTTGGTAGTGATGTCTTAATTTTAAGTTTTGATTTTAGTTTTTTAAGCAAACTCATTCTTATTAATCAGTTTTGCTAAGTGTGTTCATGTTTTTGAAATAGCAACCCTTGGCGATTTTCTTTATTGTTTTTTTCTGTTCTTTATTTTATTGAGCTCTCTTCTAATCTGTAATATTTCCTTCTTTCTGTTAGCTTCATGATTTGAGATGTTGGTTGGTTATCTCTCTAGTATCTTAAGGTTTAAAGGTAGGCTGTTAATTTGATATATTTTTTCTTTTTTAAATGTATTTACTGTTTTAAAATTTCCCTTTAGCACTGCTTTTGCTGCATCCTACAAGGTTTGAAATGCTGTGTTATCATTTCAATTAAAATTTTTTTTAAATTTCTCCTGATTTCTTATTTTATTAGTTGCTTAAATTTCATGTCTGTGCAAATCTTTCAGTTTTTCATATGATGTTGATTTCTAGTTTAGTTCCACTGTAGTTTGAAAGATATTTCAAATGATTTTAATCTTAATTCTGATATATGTTTGGAATAGCAATAAATGTTTTCTGAAAGAAGTAGTGCCTTGACTGAGTAAGAATTAGGAGAAAGTGAAGCAGGAGAGAAAAAGGAAAATAAAACTGGCAACCAGAATTTCAGATAGTATAAAGATGATGCAACAGAAAAAAATTTAGATGATTTCATTGTGGCTAAATCCTAAAGTTTAGAGAAGAGAATCTTAAGATGAAATTTGAGAGAAATCGAATTAGCTTATTAATATAATAAATTAAATCAAGTTTTTGAATGAGACTTCTGAAGTCAGACTGTTTAGGTTTAAACCTTAGCTCTAACACTACCATCTCTATGATTTTAGGAGAATCTCTTGATCTCTAAAATTGTAAAATTAATGATATTTCATTTTAACTCATGGAATTTTTCAGAGAATTCAGTAGGAAGACATGTGGAAGACATCCAGTCTTGTGTGTACTAAATATTTAATAAAGACTAAATATGATTATTATTTTAAAGAAATTTGGACTCTATAATGCCTACATTCAATGTGCATTTTTGATTGTTCACTCTGGTAGAAATATGGTGATTAAGTAAATATTAAGTAAATAAAGATTAAGTAGATATTTAGTAATCTAAGTAAAAATTGGTGGTGGCATAAACTATGAGAGCTGGAGAAAAGTTGATAGATTTGAACGATACTTAGAAGGTAAAACCTAGGGCAATTTGTGAGGAGGAAGATATAAGAGAAATTCTCCAATTTCTGGCATTTTCAGGTGAGCAGTTAGCTATGACCTTTACCGTAGAGGAAAGATGGATGGTCACAAGTTTAATTTGGGAAATGTTGATTTGGCCATATTTGTGAATCATTCAAGTAAAAGCAGTAAATATGTGGATCTGAAGCTATAGGAAGAATTCTGAGAGTTTTATTCCATATATCATTTATTTTCTCATTCATGAAAATCCTAGTATCTTACATTGTATACCAATTCAAATAACTATACTGAGTCTGCCGTCATTTGTGAAACAGGGTTAAAGTGAGACTGGAATTCACAAACTTTTAGAGTCTGAAATCTTTATTTTGTTTTGTTTTACCCACTAAAGAGAAAATTGAAGCACTGCTAAGAGCATTGAATTTTGACACAGTTCAGTAATTATTCATACTATTGATTCTGAACTGAAAACAAATGAATTATTTTCAGGAACTTTTGGTCTAGAAAGTAGTAATGAGAATAGGAGGCATATTTGTCAATACGGTCTTAATTTTTCTCCCCAAAATCAGGTATTATATATATATATACACATATATAGATATATGTGTATATATCTATATATCTATATATCTATATATATAAAGACACCACATAAATGCATGCACGCATGCAATCATGGTGGAAAAGACACATATGAGCACGTATATTTAATGGGATATTAAACTACAGAAATGTAAAAAGCTTATGACCTAACTTCAAGGTAATTCTTACTAAGGACTGCTCCAGAAAGATTAAGTTGTGGAAAATATAATTTATAGGGAGTTCAATCCAGTATGATTTTAGCAACTACCATTCTAACACCATTCAGTGTTTTGATAGCCACATAATTCTATATTTCATTCCACTGCTCTTTGTATTTTTACTGATCTTTCTCTTACAAAATAGAAGTCTATGGAATTACTTGTCTTTTTTTTTTTTTTTTTTTTTTTTTTTAATGATGCATAGGGTTGTTTTCAATTTCGAACAGAAATACAGTTATTCTGAAAAGGTCTCTGGGACCTAAGGATCACATGTGTGTCTTTCAGATTTCATGTTTGTTTATTTAAACTCAAAGGCCCTGAAAAGAGCCTGCTGAGGCCAGGAGCACACTGAGTAATGCGGACGAGAATTGCTCTGTGTGATTACCTGAGACCTAGATAAACCCAGCACATGAAAGGTATAGCAAATAAAAGCTGCTCTTGGGATCAGAAACCCCTTCAAAGAGACTCAATGTGAATTGGCTGGAAATTAAGTTAGGCCCTCTATCCAAGATTTCTTTCTCTCTTTTAAAAAGTGTCCATCAGAGTACACATTCCAATGCTGTGAATCTAGGTCACCTGCCCGGCCTCCACAGAAACTAAGCCCTTTCATTTCCTCCCAATAAACAATCTTCCCTTCTGTTTCCATCCATCTACTCCCTTTGAGATCTCCCATGCAGAAATGCAGTGACAGACATACTCTCTTGAATGCATATAAATACCTCTCTGAATTTTAATCATCTGCCTGTAAACCCATCCTGAAGTGAGCTCATTTATCTTCCCAAACAAGAGGTCAAGTATACACAAAGTCTTATCAGGCAGAAATGGCAGAAGTGGTCTGCTACGTAAATGACACAGGAAAGCACAATGGGACCACATTCTTGAGACATCTACTTCCTTAAAATTCATTTGAAGATATTAACGTGTGATTTGAGACTACTGCTTCTCTTAGCATTTGTCTTCTTCATTCTTCCTCTGCAGCAGGATTTTATAAGAAAAGTATCAAAGGTCTGTATTAAAACCTCAAATCTAGCCCTAAATATCTATAATGGGCCAGTCACTCAACCTTATTTGTAAGATGTATATAACAGTCAGTGCATAAAAATTGTTTAAGGATCAACAAAAGCAACATATATAATGGAATTTTTTTTTAAAGGAGGAGGGAATTCCAACTTGCAACATGTTATGTTGGGATTTTTAAAAATATTACTTCAAGTTAACCATGAAATGATAGTAAAGCAAAATCACTTCTCTAATTCACTTTTACCATATGGGAATACTTTCTTCCCAACAAGTAAATCAGAGGGTTTAGTAGGATATTGCTTGTAATAATCATTAAAAAACAAAGATTTCATTTAATCAAAATATGTGTTCTGAATAAATCTGCCCAAAATAATTTATATTATTCCTTTTAAGAATAAACATTTGTATTTAAATTAAAAAATATCTTAGTTGTAAATATGAAATTGGATTTATTTAAAGCTGCAATATATAACAGGAAAAAATTCTAGAATGCTATTACTAAATTTTCATTAGATAACTTTTAAAATATATTAAAATAGTTGAATATTCCTATATGTTTTAGCCCAAAATCTGAAATGAAATTTAATTTGTATTACAGAAAAATATACTTCTCTAACACTGAGCTAGTATACATCTCTAAGACATTAGTCATTGACCAAATTTTTTTACAATTACAAAAAATATAAAGACTTAAATAACCTATTTGTAAGAGTTTTCTCAAAGAATTACTTAAGTTAAATGCATGTGTGTGTGTGTGTGTGTGTGTGTGTGTGTAAAGCAGAAGTACCTTTGAATATATTATACTCAGTACTTGAAAAACAAGTTAAATAAGGACTGAATTAGCTTTGACCCAAATCTAACACACATTTTTCAATAATGACATCAGCATCATTTGAGTGTATCACCTGTGCTGTGTACTCTTACATGTACAGAGTATATAATGTTGAAAAAGGTAGAGTTAATTTCTACTGACATAGATTTGTAAACTTGGGGCAATCAATAAAAATAAGCAAGCAATTACACTGTATATTAATAAGTGCTACGTTAGAAGTATTTGGACGGTACCTATTTAGGAAGATAGTAGAAAATACCCAGAGTAGCTAAAGTTATGCTGAGGTCAGTACTCAACGGAACAGAGAGAAAACAGGATTTGCAAAGAGGAAGACTGTGAGAGACTGAGGGAACAGCGAGATGCATGTGTTCTCTGATAGCCCCTTCTCTTGAGCCTAAACATTCAGTAAAGACACAGATGGCTTGTTGGGTTTGAAAAGGTCATGAAAACTGATTTTAGCTTCTGATATGACTCAGGATGGAGAAGAACACCCCTCCTCATTCTAGAAATAATAGCTGAAGAAAGAACTGCCATTAGAAAATAAGTCCTAGAAATTCATAGGAATTTATAATTGAGGCAGAGTTTGGAATTTTTTCTATGTTGTAAAATGGAAAGTTGAGAGATTTTGTGTTTTATTTTTATTTTTTCTCAGTGCTAAGGGAGGTAAGGGCTCCCTAATGATAGATGAGTCACACAGCAGTTGAAATCTTTCACTAAAATATGTAAGTAGATCCTAGTGGGAGAGTTCATACCCACCAGTATCTCCCTGCTGCTCCCAGGAAGAAGCCCAACGTCATTACTCTGAGAAGTGTGACCCCAATGTGGTCAAGCATACCCATTCATGAGAGTCTGCAAGCAGATTTTCCAGTGAATGATATGGCGTGGAATTGAGGGAGGTCTTGACACACACATCAGAATCAATATGGACCCTTTGAAACCAAGGGTACCTCCTGGAGATTTACACTTGCAAAGTGTAGTGGAAGATGTCATTCTAAACAATGCTCCTCAGAGCAAGGTCTTGGACAAGAAATAATAGTCATCATCCAACAAGTAGACCTGTAGCCTGGAAGAGAGGTTGCTGAAATAGGAGCCAAACCAATGTTCTTTCCAATGCCATCATCTACAGGAAATGGTTTAGAACAGTTTTTCAATGTTAAGACCCTCTAATCCTTTCTTTAAAGTTGGAGAAGGTAGAAGAATCCACAGGAAACCTGTTTCCCTAACTCTCTTGTGTGAAATAGATAGGATAGGCAATAGGACTAGACCAGATATACTGACACTGAATGTCTTAAGTCCTTAGTCTCTGTTCAGTTAGTTGTTTTGAAACAAGGGGAAGATAAGTAGAAGATGTTTCCTCTACCTAGCTCCTTCAGTCAGTACTGAGGACATCTCTAGTTCTACCTTTCTTGATCCACCCACCATTCTCAGGATGAACGGCTTCATGATCCCAAGCCCATGGTCTGTACAATAGCTATCTTCCAGAGGTTTGTATAATAGAATGTGTTTAAATAAAGATTATTTCTTTGCAGATATCAGAACATTTATGGTTAGGGCAAATTGAAAGAATGGCACATTTATATGATTTAGAGCATCAAGTCATGGTGAAATTTTGTAACTATGAAGAATTTTCTTATATTACAGGTGGAATGCAACTGATTCAACCAGTTTAAAAACTTGGGACTATCTATTAAATCTGATCATATATACATATATATATATATATAAAACCTCTCTGCTAGATTGAAATATTGATCCAAGTTATTCTCTGTATTAATAGTGCGTATCTGTACCCCGCCCTTGTTTTATAGTGGTTGGAGTGTACTTCTCTTTTCTTTGATTTCAGACTTGACGATGTGACTTATCTTAACCAGTAAAATGCTAAAGAATGTGATGTGAGAAGAGGCATGAAATTGTCATATGCAGTGGGACTTGTCCTGATTCCTCCTTCATAAGGAGAAGAGCACACTGGTATCAGAAGCAAAATGAATACCAGTCTGAAGGAAAGTCAGTTCAACTAAAACACAGGTGTGTGGGGACAAATCAGTGTTGTTATTTTTTTACCACTCAAGTATTTGGGAAGTTTGTAATGTGCAATTTCTTTCATCAGGAATTACACACACCTGTAGAGTTATACATGTACACAAAAGATATGCATGAAAATATAGGTATGCCCTGGTGGAGTAGCGGTTAGGTCAGTTGCTTCTGAAGGAGCACAGGCCACATAACCATGGGTTCACATCTCAACTCTGGGGGGAGACAACCAGTTTGAAAAACTAAATAAAAAATAAATAAAATTTTAAAAACTGTTTCTTCCTCCTCTCTCTTCCTGCCTGCCTATTTTCCTTCACCCCGTCTACACCTTTTCTTAAAAAAGAAAGAAAATAAATCAGCATTATTCATACTATCTCTAAACTAAAATGACTTAGAGTTCATCAGTATTGCAATATACAAATAAAGTCTAGTGTACTCACAGTGGGTTATTTTTGTTATGAAATTTAGAAAACTACAATATACAACATAGTTGAATCTTAGAAACAATATTAAGTGAAAGAATGAGACATAAAAGAACACATGTTGTATGTTTCTGTTTACATGAAATTCAAGGATAAACTTCTAATGCTGTTAAAAAGTACATTCTTAACCAGAATGGAGACTGTTTTATATTTACTTTGTGATACATACGTTTTGTACACTTTTCATCATTATGCTTTATTTTAAATATTCTTTTTAAAGGGAATTTTTTAAATTATCCAAATGTAAAAAAAGGAGAAAATGCCCAGCTCCAGTTTTCTAATTGTTCATTTTTTTAATGGTAACCCAATATTTGCACAAAATTAACCCATGACTTAACTAATTTTTCCAATGATTGTCTCTTTCTTGCACTAATCTATATCAATTTTCCTCTCATATAGGGACAGCCTCTAAATATTTAGACTTCATACTGAATAAATTCTGGCAATGCTGATGAGTATGGGTTATAGTGATAGAAAATAAAATGATACCAAAGGACCTCTCTGTCCATAATATTGTTCTCCTTGGCATGGCATGCTGCCCCAAATTCCACCCCTTCTGCTTCATTCTCTCTAGTTAAGATAAGCCATTTTATTTCCAGGAACTTCCTATTAAAATGCAATAAAACTACAGGAGAAATAAAATATTAAGCTATTATCAAGCACAAACACCTTACTCTGAGATTACTTTTGCACAAAATTAGCTGTCATGAGAGAATGCAGAAAGGGCCTGAGGGGATGATCAGCAGGGATGATAAAAGGAGGGTGTGAGGGAAAGAATACCCTGCCAGCAGCATAGGGGGTGGAGACAGGGGAGGGCTGGTGAACAAAGGCACTCCAGGAGGTGTGTTGGCACCCGAGGACCAGAAAGGATCCGTGGTTGGGGCAGCAGCCAACAGAAGAGCAACGTGTGCTTGGAAAAAAGTGAGACTTTCTTCCTCCTTCTCACAACTAACAACAAAATGAAGGTTTTCTGTGTTCCATGCTTGCTAACTATGGCATTTTAACAATTGATGCGTATGCATAGACTAAAGATAAATTTGACATAAAGAAACATGATATTTAGGATGCTAGTCTTGCTTTTTGTGTAGTTGGATAATCGTTACTTTATCAGGCTCTCTAGGAACAGAGTGCGGAAATGAAACCTCTTCAGATGAAGAAAAAAGCAGCTTTAGGTCAATGGGCAGATTAGTATGTCCCAAATTTTCCTGTACATATCAGTCTCCTGCAGATCCAGCTAAAATGCAGAATCTATTTCAGTAGGTCTGGGAGGGTGAGTCTATATTTTTAATAAACTACTAGGTCACACCCATGGAACTGGTCCAACACCTATAGAAGTATGGACCAAAAAAATTAAATATGACCCAATATGCAATTTATGTTTTCTGCTAACCACATGGAAATAATACAGAGAAACAGGCAAAATCATCTTTAATATTGACCAAATTTTCTAATCCATTACTTGAATGTGTAAGTAATATAGAAAATATTAATACGATATCTCATATTCATTTTCTTGTATCATTTTAAAAACTACTGTTTAGTTTATACTTAGGTACGTCTCAACTTGCCTAGTCATATGTCAAGTGCACCACAGTCTCGTGTCGCTCACAGCTACTGTACTGGCCAATGCAGGTCTAGAAAGAAAGGATCATTTGTTGCTAAGCCATGTATCTCCATAGACCAAAGCACAATTGTAGGCTATTCCTTCACTGCCATTGGTAGCCTTTTCGAATAGAGATGAACCAATATAAATTTAAAATACAGGTAAGTGAAATCCCTAATCTTGTTGCAAACTTATTCAGGTAGTATTCCATAATTTATGTTCTCTATTAGTCAGGATTCTCAAGAGAAACATACTCAGTATTTACTAAAACATTGATTTTATCTTTAAATTATATCTTATGTGTAAATCTGTCTGTCTTTCTATCTATGGAATGGACTCATATAATTTTGGAGGCTAACATGCCCCATGATCTTCAGGTGACAAGCTAAAGACACAGGGAAGTTGATGGTCTAAGCTGTGATCAGAGTCCAAAGACTTGAGAACTGGAAGACCTGAGTCTAAGTTCCAGCTCAAGGGCAGTAGAAAATTTGATGTTCCAGCTCAATAAATCAGTCAAGCATTGGTCTCTTACTCTTTCTGTTCTATTCTTTTTCTCAGTACAGTGGATGAGGCCCACTCACATCAGGAAGGGTATTATTTACTGAGTCTACTGATTCAAATTTTAATTTTATTCCCAACATTCTCACAGGCACCCCCAGAATAAAGTTTGACCAAATTTCTGGGCTCCTCAGTTCACTCACGGTGATACTTGATTGATAGAATTAACTATCACACTTCTCTTTGACATCTTCCTGGACTTGTCAATGAGAAACCTTACAGACTCATGTACTTGCAGGAGTGGAACTAGAACTAGAACTAGAACTTGCAGGAGTGAACTATAGGAGTAGAGCATAGCTCTTTTAAAGCTCTTCAGCTATTATGTTCTGAATATGTTTCTTTGTCTTAGTTACTTGAAAGCCTGGAGCATGCTTTATTCGTGCTTGTATATGCATTTTCTAGCATTCTGACAGGAAAAAATAAGTGTTCAATACATTCAGTTCACTTCTCTCGCCATGTCTAGTACTCTGTTCAGTTCTGTCAGATGTGCCAGATTATTTAATTTGCATGACAGACTGTTTATAGTACAATGCCCATTTTAAATATAAAAAAGAGAAAAGTTGTAAGCTTTCTAAAGCTCACAAAGACAACAGGAGGTGGTTGAGAGACTAAACTACATCTGTTAACACTAAAAGCGTCTTATGTTGCTGTACTGGCAATTTTTTGAAGATGGGTCAAATGAGTAAAGAGGTTTACTCTGAAGATTAAGTGTGTCTCTTAAATGAATTTTGTAAATACAAAATCCCCAAATCTTGTACATATTTAAATTATACTCAGATAGAAAGAGCTGAAGCTTTTATGAAACTGCATTTGGTAAAAGAGGGTAAAAAATCAGTGTAATGTACAACTGTTAAGCGTGACTCACTTCCCCAGCCTCCCTTGCACAAAATTACAGGCATGCACCCAGATCGAAAAGCAGATGCATTCAATCATATCTTTCATTCAAATGTGAGTGGTAAAAGAACGTCTGTATATCGTGCTTGAATCTCCAGTAGGAGGATGGAACGTGGCAAACACCACCCAGGCCCTGTGGGAGCAATGGCTCCTTCCTTGTTTGTTGAAACCACAATATATTTTAAACCTGGTTCAGAATGTGTACCTAGAAAGTCCCTTCTCTGTTTCCACTGAACATTACATGTTTTATGCATGCTTAAATGATTTCCAATTTGGGGAACCTTCAAGTCATCCTACACATATGAGTTTATTTTAATGTGCAAAATAAAAGTTACTGCAATAGAAAATAAAAAATCATCCTTGAGAAATACTGCTCATACATCTCTAAAGAGGACTTGAATTTGGCCACCAACCAGATTGACGCTTTTGCTAAGAAGGATTTATCCTGGACCTGGTCCTGATTCACTTCTCTTTATAGGATTTGACACCATGCAAGACAAAATCTCCTCTCTTGTCCACAGCAGTAGTTCTCTGCTATGTGTTACCCGGAACATCTTCATTTACCCTTTCCACCTTGAGTGAGAAGAGTTGTGCAGAGTGCAGAAGACAAGGGCATGCAGCTGCTCATTGCTTTTCATAGAACATCATTTGCATTTCAGTTCTCCCCTCCCTTTCCAGGCATCAACTGCAGCAGTTAACCACCAAGTCTGGAGGCTGTGTGCTGACATGTGTCTCCCCTACTTGATTAGGCTCTATCAGCAGGTGTTAACAGATAGGTATCCCTTTCCCTTGTCTCCTCTTCTCCCTTCTCTCTTATGTTCAAAGTTATGGTTGACAGTTTGGGAAAAAATGGAATATCTGAGAAGCTAAAAAAAAAAGAGTAAAAAAAAAACATGTGAGCTGGAGTAATCACCCATCTAAAAGTTCACCTAATTCCATAACTCCATGTTTTTCTGCCACACAGACATAGTTCTTGGTGTTTAATTTGTATGCCAGGTGTGCCACCATGAATTCATTTACTCATTCAAAACTATTGTAAGCATCTTCTACATACTTTGTCCTGGAAAATAATGTGAACCCAATGAACATCGTAACATATGCCCTCACATATTTTTTACTGAAAGGTAGAGCATCTAAAATAATAAAATGTGATCATCTAAAGTACAGCTTTATTCATTAAGGTTTCCCCACCGACTCCAGTAAAATACCCAATGATGTCAAGAGACATGCCACAGTAAAGATGAGGAGATACTATCAACAGCTGGGATTTTAAAATACCTGAGGTGCATTGATACAGAATTAGTTCTATTTTTTCCATATTTTTCTATATGAGAAAGAGAGGGAGAGAGAGAATGAAAGAGGAAGAGAAGGAATTTCAGTACAAAACATTTGAAACTTAATTGATCCCCAAATCTTCCAAGGTAACAGCATAGCATAGCTTGCAACAAAGCTCCTAGCAGTTTCACCGCAATAAATTTCCCAAACTTATTTCCATTTTTTCCCATACATTCTTTGAAGACACTGGACTATTTCTCTGTTGCCTTAATGAACCATGGGCCAACAAAGATCTGTGTCATTAATTTTGCTACAAAATGCCCTCTTTCACATCTCCAGCATCATAAACTCTGCTCATGCTCTCAGTTATTTCCCAAATATTATCTCCTTTATAAGAGCTTGACTCACCTTCACTCAATAATTAATGTATCTGTTTTCAATAAGTCCAAATCAATTAACCATACATCTATCAATTTCTCTTTATGTTATGATTATTTCCATAGGCATTGAAAAATAAGAAAATTTTTTCTTCACTACTTTGATCATTTCATATTAATTGGAAATTCAAAATTCAGGCTCACATTTTTTGTTTTAATGCTAACACTGACCATCTAGGCTGGATATATTACTTCCCCGGAGAGTCCCACTCCCTTAAACTCCAAGATGAAATCAACTACCTGGAATTATGAACATCAAAGGCATTGGTGTGAGGAAAGGGAGTGGGCAAGTAACTAGGTTCAAGGGTGAAGATTCTCTATACTTGCAACTACAGAAAGAACTGGAATATTCACAGGGCAGAAGAGGGTGTTTCCAATGGAGAGATAGTTTCCAACAGTCCAACTTGGCAGATGAAGGATGAGTTCCAAAAACAGATATTCCAGATAATTATAAAGTCATTGAGGAGTATAAATTGGAAGAGAGATAGTATTTCATCCATAGAGACACCTTGGGGATTTTATCAGGAGACTTGAAGGTTTCAATTTCACTTCTCTCAAACTAGAGAGAAGTTAAGATTTGCAAAAGATATAAAAGACAATTTACCCAGAAAGAAGGTGACAACAGCAGTGTGTTATTCTGATGAATGGCCAAAACATCCAAATTTCTTGTCTTATTTCTCCTTTTGGAGGATAATTGAATTGAGAATCAAAAGATAAAACTAACATTTATAAGGAGACAATCAAATCCTAAGATGTGTGATTAGGTTTTAAAGGAGTGTATAGCTACTCCAAGGGATGCAAGTCTGTATTTTCAGATTAGTGACATTTCAGACTTCTAAAAATATATGAATGGCATTTTGAACCAATGTTATGCAGGGAAATGAATTGCAGATGGGTGTTTAATTTGCAATCTCTGTTGATAAAAGAGGAGTATTAAATGAGACCAAAGATGATGGAAGGGATTAGTAAATGTTCGAGTTATTCTCTGCGTAATTATATATGGTAACTTCACAGTGTAGAGAGTTTTTTAGCAGTCTGCTATCTACCCTGTCGTTTGATTTCCATTTTTATTAATGATTTTAATGTAGGTACAGAATGATTCATGCTTATATGGGATGATGTTTAAAAATAGAGAATGATAGTAAATAGCTGAAATGATATAATTGGTATGCAAAAGGTTCTTGACAGGATTAAAAAATGGATTGTTCATAACAGAACAACACTTACTGGAGACTGATGCATTTTTCTGAGGATGCTTCATCACCCAACACCCCCCACCCGCTCCCCCAACACCTTAATGCCTATGGAGAGGATGAGATTTGAATTCAAAATAATAGTTATGGTATCAGAAAGATTTTTTATATTTTCTATAATTTTATGTAAGGATCCAAATATGAGTCTAACTGGTCAGGTATTTATGAGATTGGGCAAAGTCTCAGGCTATATCAGGTTTCAGTGGGGAGGGTGGGCATATCTACTGTTACTTAGAACAAGGAGTTAGGAGCACACTTTACTCTCTACGAGTCAGTTTAAGTGCGACATTCCACTCACTGCAGTGGGACAGCACCTAGAGTGAGATATTGAAAGACTGTGAGGTGCACAAGGAGGGACAGGAGGAGTATCTGGGTTTGATGTTTTGCTAAAGAAAAAAAAAATGAATAAGAAATGAAGGATGTTTAGCCTGGAGATAAGGGTCATCAGTGGACATTTAATATCTTCAAATATTTTAAGTACTTCTATATAAATAGGAATTAGACATTTTACACAATGTGGTAAAAGGCGTGTGAGTAAGACAAACACACAATTAAAGTGTTTGATTTAATGACAAAGGGAAATAAATTAGCTCAATATAAGAAAAAAATACAGGCAAGGGAAAGCAATTTACAAAAGATAAGATGGGTTTTCTTGAAAGAAGATTGGTTCAGGCAAAGACGGGTCATAGGAGAAATGTAGTAAAGGGTTCAAACAAGATGGGTAGTTAGAATGCATATTTTTTAAGAAGTATTTCATCATCTTAAAGAGGGATTATGAAACAGAGACAAGGAGGACAAGTAAAAAGAGGTTTGAGAATACAAATTGAATGAGAAAGAATGCTTATCCCATAAGGGCATTTGGGATTTTATCTGGAGACTTAAATTTTTAATTTTGCTTCTCTAAACTTTATATTCTTAATTTTCTTTTTATGTTACATATTCTCAGTATATTTTTAAAAAAATTTTAATCAAAAGCCCAGTCATCAGTTGACAGATTATTCAGTATTTTTTAAAAAGTCTGTTTTAAGTCTGGCAAAACTTATAGCACCTCCCCTCTGTGCTGTGTGTGTGTGTGTGTGTGTGTGTGTGTGTGTGTGTGTGTGTGTGTGTTCAATAAGACTGGAATTTCAGGACTTCTGAAAGAAAATAATAATTCTACTGGCATTCCTCCATATCAAAGGTAGTTTTAAGTTATACCAAAAATTACTGCCTGGAGGTGAATCTTTTCAAGGGACTGATGGTAGAAATAATTGGCTTCCCCCACCAGCTAACCCTTTTAGGGACCAGTGCCCCATTGAATCAATGGCAAAGGGGGCATTCTGAGCCATTTTGTTTCTCTCCTGAGGCAGAACTTACGATCCATAATAATATCTCTGTTAGGCAAAATAAAGTCCCTCAAAGAGAAGTTTGTCTCATTCCCTAGAAGCTATTGATATGTTACATTATGTGTTAAAGGAAAATTTATGTGCAGATGGATTTAAGGTTGCTAATCACATGACTTTAGAATAGAGAGAGAATCCTGGGTTATCCAGGTATGCCCAATGCAATCCCTTGGGCCTTTATAGAGGGAGGCCAAAGAGGACAACTGAAGATGTGATGAAGGAAACTGAGCTGGAGAGATGCTATGTCGCTCTTTGCAGATGGCGCTGGAGAGCCACATGTCATGGGATGTGGGCAGTCTTTAGCCGCTGGAAAGGGCAAGAAAACAGATGCTCTGAAACAGTCCAGAAAGGACTAAGGATCTGCTGACACCTCGATCTTATCCCAGTGAGACCTGTATCAGACCTGACCTCCAGAAACGTGGGAAAATAATCATGTGCTGTTTTAAACTGCTGTGTTTATGGTAAGTTGTTTGGCAGGGATTTGTATGGCAGTTTAATATCCAATCACAACTTTCTTCTGATTTACTCAGGAAACAAAGGTACTGTACATATCTAAGTGAGCAAACAAGTTGAATTTTGCTTCAAGTGTATTTTGAATAAAAGATTTCTGTTGCTGTTTTTCTTCTGTCTTTTGAATATATATAAATATATAATTATCTCTGTGAATAAAAACTCAAGGACTTTGGTGCACATTGTCTAAGAATACTAAAATTTCTAAAAATCATATAGCAAAGTAAGCAACAGAAATAACAAAACCTTAAAAAAAAAAAAAAAATTAATCAGAGTTGACTTGCCTATCCCTTAGAAGAAAAACTCTTATATTAAGGGTTAATATTATACATGTGTGTTTTGTTTTGTTGTTTAATCCCAGCAAAATTTCACTGAATCAAAATGATTTTTCAATGCTAATTATACTTTCTTTTTTTGGCTTGACTGACCCTGCTTTCAGTCTTCTATGACTTGCAAGGAAGGAAGCTGCAACTCTTTGAGGGTTTATTCAGCTTTAGCTAATACACTGATAATTTGTGATTTAATTTGAGATGAAAACCTTTGTTTTTCTGATGTCAGGACTCAACCATCTCCACTGTAATTCTAACTTTTTTTTCCCCTCCTCAGTGATAAACACATGCAGATACTGGTGTTGCTCCCTTAAATTTAGCCATAGTTTGAAGAGTAGTCATAGTGATGAGGAATAAGGCAGCTCACTCTCCCCTTAGGAAAACAAAAACAAAACAAAAAAATAGCAACAACCACTTCCCCCTGCCCTGACCAAGGTGTTAAAAATGACATCCTTCTGTGTCCACAGTTTATCTTTATTTTTTCTGCTCTGTGCACGTGTGTGCACGTGTGTGTGTGCATACGTACCCCATTCAGGAGATCATCTGGGTATGATGTGAATTGAATTTTTCCCCAGGTGACTCTTTCAACTACCAAGAGAAGTACAGATGCCCTTTAATCATGAATACTGATGAGCATTTGGGTTAATTTTGAGAACTTTTCTGCTCAAGACACTGTATCTCTGTATACATTGTATAAATCCACATACCAGGGTGGAGAACCCTGAAGATTAGAATCTATAATAAAAAGGCTCAATTATTAAAGGGTTTTCCATTACTGTTCCCTAGGCCTGAATTAGCACGTTTATCTCAGGAGGCACATTCTCAGCAGGTCAGTGTTCCCTGACCTGCTTAGAGTAAGTTTAGCTCATTCAGAACTGCAGTTAGAGCTGTTTTATGGAAATGTGACCCATAATCCTTGGTGTGCAATACATTATGGTATTTCCAGTATCTCAAGGGGTTCCATAAACATTTTAAGAAATAATTTTCAAAAGCTTTTTGTTTTTGTTGTTAGCATGAGCCACGAATCAGAACTTCCCAGCAAGCAGATTTAAATCTACTGGGAGACCTCAGATGCCCCCCAGTGTGCCCTGTGCTTTCTGGGAAGTATAATTAGTCCATTGTGCTGACTCTGGGCTTTGCTCCCACACTGAGCTTCCCTCTGGAATGCTCTTGTACTACCTCTGATTCACCCTCGTCCTCCAGGATGTGGGCTAAGTCCTTCCTCCCACATCCATGAAATCATTCACTAGATGGAAGTAATAACTACTCTTTGTCACTCTCACTCACTGATTGTCTTATGTTGTCAGGGTTTTCACATGGCGCTTTGAAAAAAAAAATTATTCATGTTGGCTATACTCTCTCTATTATATGGTTAGAGCTTCAGATGCAGTGGCTGTTTTGTTCATGTTTTATGTCTCCACAGCACTGGACATACTAACTAGCTTACAGAATGTGAATCAAACTACCAAAGAGGAAAGTCAAACAGAGAAAAGACCATTTTGCCAGAACCTAAAAAATGTATTTTCCTATGCAAACTCTAAGACTTACTGACACTGTGACTTTAAGCAAACTACTGTAGTCTTTTAAGACTCAGTTTCCTTAGCTAGTGATTTCTGCTAGAGCGCTTCTTTTGTAAACTGCACATTTGTTTCAAAACAATTGATGTAATAGGGACTTTATTGAGCACAAATAGATTTTGTGTTTTTCAGCACAATTTGGTCCTTAAGAAACATTAGGAAAAAGCAGAAGACTCCACCCAGATGAAGTAAATTAAGTAGAAATGGCACACACAAACACACACACATACACACACACACACACACACACACACACACACCTACTATCCTGATCTCAGTTCACTATGTATTATGAACATACCAATCCACATTTGATAGCACTTTCTGTCTAATTTCAGACTACTTTTTACAATCATTTGCAAGCCATAATTCTTTAAACATTTGTTTCCACAGGCTCTGTGAGGTTTCTTTTAAGGAGAAAAGTCTTATTTATTACAGTACTTACGTATTTATTAACCATCTAGTACATGTGAAACTGTTCTTATTTGGATCCTGTACATATTTTAAAATTTTGAAGGTGTCATTGATAAAAGTTTTTGAGTGCTGAGTCCTTGTCCAGTTTTTCTCATAAGCTCATTTGCAATTTTACACCATGCAGTGATTTTTTAGAAAAATCTATTGTGTTTAGCATAACTGACTACATGCAAAATGGTAACAGGACTATATTACTTCCCAATTCTTTTATTATTATTATTATTATTGTGATAATTAGATAATATAGAAAGTCTTGAAATGTTAACATTGCAAGTCTTTACCAATACCTGATCTCACTCTCTAAATTTTGTCAATATTTATAATTGTCTTTTTTTGACATAGATTATAAAATGCTTGCCTAATATATACCCTCATTAATGTATCCATTTTCTGTTGTTATAAGACAAGTTACCACAAACTTAACAGCTTAACACAATGCTGTTATGAATGACTTGATTTCCTTCAAAATTTCTGCTAAAGACCTAGCCCCAATGTATGTGTTTGTAGAAGTCTTTAAAGAATCGACTAAAGTTAAATGAGATCATAAGGGTGGAGACCTATTCCCATGGAACTGTTAGATGAAAAGGAAGTGCCCCTCTTTCTGCATATACACAGAGGAGAGGCCATGTGAGGACATAGAGAGAAGGTAGCCATCACCAGGCCACGGAGAAGCCTCCCAAGAAGTGAATCTGGCTGCCATCCTGATCTTGTATTTCTGATGTTCAGCACTCGGAGAAGATAAGTTTTGTTGTCTAAGCCACTCAGTCTGTGGTATTCTGCTATGGTAGCCTAAACAGATTAGTATAAATGCCCATTTATTAATTCAGTTTCCTTTGGTCAGAAGTCTGGATATGGCACACTTGAGTTCTCTTATCAGTCTTACAAGGCTGAAATCAAGGTCAAACAGAACTGTATTCCTATCTATAACTTTAGATCCTCTTCCAAGATCATTCAATTCACCAACAGAATTTAGTTTCTTGTAATTATAGGGCTGAGATATTTGTCTTCTTTTTGGTTGTGACAAAAAGTCATGCTCAGTTCCGAGAGGCCACCATCGTAGTGCAGACACATGGTCCATTTGCGACGTGGGAACTTTTTAAAAATCATCTGGAGAATCTCTGACTTCCTTAGTCTCTCTGACCTCTAAATTCTTTCCATAGTTCACCTGCCTTAACAGTTCTAACCAAGATAATATTCCTTCTGATTAGCATAAAGTCAACCAATTAGGCACCTCAATTATATCTTTAAATCCCTTTACCTTTCCATATAATGTAAAATTTATGGGAGTGAGGTTTTCTATATGCTACTAATTAGAAATAAGCTACAGGTCTACCCCACACTCAAGGTGATAGATTACCTAAGGACATAGTCATTGCATGTCATCTTAGAATTCTGCTTACCATCAGAGAAAGTTAATTTTGGTCAGAGTAGCTATGCTTTAATGCTTACCAACTCTATCATACTTCTTTGCAGATAGGGATTATAATGTCACTCACTTATGGTAATTTCCTAAATGAAGTTTCCAAGAAATAATTTCAAAGAAGGGGAATTGTCTTGTGTCTCTGTTCTGTCTTTGCTGTTTGCCTTTATTTTTTCTGTCTTGAAAGCAGATAGAATGTCTAGATTTCCTGAAGCTACCTTTTATCATAAGAATTATAACCAAGTGAAAAGTGGAGTAGAATTCATCAAAATATTTGACCCAAAGGTTTCTCTTAGTGGTCACAATTTCTGGATTCCATGCCTATAGAACAATTGGTATATGAGGAAAATCCCCTTTTCTGATTAAGTCCTATTTTATACATATCTTCTACTAGAGTTACATAAAATATTACAGATAACACAGTCAAGGATAGCATCCCTCTATCACAGTGCTCAGAATGTTCCTATAAGTACCCATATCCCCATAGTTTACTTTAAAAGGTAAAAAGAATACATTTTAATGTATCATTTGTAATTGCCAAAGATTTAGAAAAGTAAGAGGTGATTTTAACCAAATATTGGATATTACTTTCCTGAGAGGAAGTGAGCCCAATGTAGGGTAGGAAAGTAAGAGAAATCAGGAAAAATAGAAACTCCACCAGGTCACACCAATAATAAATGTTGAAGTATAAGTACGCAAAGTGCTTTACACACCTGAGTCTTATTTGTATAAAAGGGACAATGTTTATTTACTCTTTAGGTAAGAAAAAACATGCAATATGGTTAATTGGGTTAAGGAAATGTGCAGGCAGGAATGAAGCCAAGCAGAGGCAGTCAGAAAGAGAGAGGAGGAAGAATTTTATTTTACTTTAATTTATTTTAATTTTGGTTGTTCCTGCCAGTCTTGAGACCAGAGAACATGGGAACCCTGGGGTGTATGTGGACTGCGCCCAATACCTACTCCACCAGGTGCACCCAATTTTGGAAATTTCTATTAAGAATAGAAAAATAGTAGGAGCAATGACATAGGACTATTAAATTATAGAGTATCACTAGTTCACAATTCTGTACCACCAGTCCTTGAGGAAATTCTCTCTCATTTTATTTGATCTGGTTTCATATCCTACTGTGATTAACTCTTGGAAATAAGATAAGATGAATAATTTGAAATTTCATTATTAAAAAGAAATTATTTGCAATGTGTAGCATTATTGTAATGTTAATTTACAAAAAAGGAGGTGACACTGGTTAGTACATAGCGTTGCTTTCTGTTTTTATATATACAAATAATTGTTTACAAAAGAACAGTTTAAATAACTATAATAATTTTTGCCATATCTGAGATTAAAGACCACTAAATAATATTTCTTAATCAAAAAATATGGAGAAAACACTGAATATAAGAAATGGACACTCGTTTTCTATTTTTCTACTCCATTACTCTAATTTAAGTACCATGTTATCAGGGATAGTATTGTCCAACATTGTGGCAATGACATAAGGTAAAATAGTCAATTTTCTATTTCTCAAGAAATCAAAGTTAAGTGCTGAGAAGATTGAGGTGGAAAAGATTTTGAATATTCTTCAGTTACTACATACAAAATTCCCACAGGGCACAACCATAACCTAAATGGCAAAGTACTCTATAAACTCCAAAGAAGAGTGAGCAAATAGGATTTCATAGCTCTCTCGGAGAATCATTAGAGAGGCTCCAGCTAAACATTAGTATGCTCTCAAAGAGGAGGGACATGCCTCTTCAAAAAGGGTAGGAGAAGCCTATAAATATCACCAAGAATGACACCTGGTATTAAGACTCTGGGGTCCACCAGGAGGGACCAAAGACACAGACCCTATTTTCAGGCTGAAGGTCCTGGCCCCCAGCAGGTGCTCACACACTTGGTAACTGAAATACAAGCACATAAAATTGGATGTGGAAAATATAAGAAAACTCTTCTGAGAATAATAGGACTCTTAGAAGCAAAATTTGAAGGACAAAGAGCATGAGGTGCTAGTAAATGAAATGTACACAGGCTAGACTATAGGAATTTTATTTGTTGAAACAAAAACCTCAGTGAGGCAAATGAAAAAGAGGGATAGCCTCCTGTGAACAGGGACACTGCTGGGTGTCTTCTCTAGGTATTGTTTTGTCTGTTTAGCACTGGAGGCCACCATATTGCAGCCAGACCCGAAGAGCAACATACTGTTTTTCCATCATCAGTTCACTTGTAGTGCTAAACAGTAATAGCATGTGCTCATAGTTATGGTTTGGTTTTCTGGGCTGCCAGGGCAGTAACTGCTCACCTGTGGTGTGGGGAGGAGGCTTCATACCCAACCCTAGTACAGGAAGGTGAGCAATTTCCTGCATGTAGGTTTTCACAGATCTCAGGGATAATCATTAAAGACGCGCTTGATAAACAGCAGCTTCACATCTGCCTTGAGCATCTACTTACTAGAGTTCTCATTCCTGACCCCAGGGATTATATGCTGCTCCCTGTTAGGACTGCAGCCCAGCTAGAGGACTGAGAACCTTTCTTTCAAAATAAGAGTGTGCTTTGTTGATAACTACACCCAGTGATCCTGTGAGACTCTCAGCTTCCTTTCACTAGTGCCCTCTTTCAGGATAGTAACCTGCCTGTGACTTGGATCTGCACTTCTTGGGTCTCTCTTATTGTATCTCAATATCCATGTATGTGACTCTCGAGAGAACATTCCCTCCTCTGACTCCAACCCCGAAGTTCATGTTCTCAAGCCACCATACAGAATTCCAGCCATTCTGACTTGTGCAGAAAACACGCAATAGTAGAAAGGCCAACATTTTGGCCAATGCTTACAATTACCACCCAGGCTTAAAATTGCCACCTGATACCCTAACACAATGCAATTACATCAGGGCAGGGAATAAATGTCATCTAGCCTAGCCCATAGAAATAAACACAGAATAGCAAACATAATGAAAAGAAAATATACCCCAAATGATGGATTGAAAAAAGCCAAAATACACAAGGCAAAAATCTGAATGCAACAGAATTTAGTAAACTACCTGAAGAACATTTCAAAACAAGAGTTTTGAAATTAGGAGAACAACAGAGGAGCAAAAGGAGAACTATAACATAGAGAAAATATGAGGCAGTTCCAAACAGACTTCACAGAGGGTAAGAACACTGTATTTGAACCAAAGGGCACAATAGAGGGACTCAACATTAGAATGGAAGAAGCCTCCCATACGATCAGTCAGTTAGAATATAGGCAGTAGAATTCACCTAAACAGGCCCATAAAAAAAAAAAAAATTAATTAAAAAGAAATTAACATGGCATCTGAGACTCATTGGTATAACATCAAATGGAACAACATTAGCAACATAAGGGTACCAGAAGGAGAGAGAAAGAGGCAGAAAACATATTTGAAATATAACAGTTGATCATTTCCTAAGTTAGAGAAAGAAACTGACATCCAAATCTAGGAAGCTCAGAGTTCCAAACAAAAGGAACTCAAAAAGACCTACACAAAGACACATTGTAGTTAATATGACAAAAATCGAAGATAAAGAATCTTAAAGCAACTAGAGAAAAACAAGTTACATACAAGGGAGCCCACATAAGACTGTGGATTTTTCAGCAAAAACTTTACAGGCTAGAAGACAAGGGCATGACATCTTCCAACTGCTGACAGAAAAGATTTCAAATCAAGAATACTTTACTTTGCTAGATTACAATATGACTTTGAAGGAGTTAAAAGAACTTCACAGAAAAATAATAGTTAAAGAAATTCATCAATACTAAAGCAGTCTTACAGGAATCACATAAAATGAATTTCTATAAAGAGAAAAGAAACCTTACTTAGAAGCAGTAAGATGCCAAATAATACAAAATTGGGAGGAGTATGGTAAAAACATGGACTGTTAGAACTGAGCTTGAGACTAAATTGCTTTCAAGTTAAAAATGCTATAAGCTATAAAATTACATGTAAGCTCCAGGATAACTTCAAAATGAATCCATAGGGGAAAAATGACAAAGAAAAAAAAATGAAAAGGTAAACCAACCACAACATAAAATTTTTCAAAGAATAAGAGAATATGAGATAAACATAGTGATAATATGAAACAATGTCCAGAAAATGGATATCAAACTGACAATAAATAATTACATATTAATAATCACCCAAAATGTTAATAGATTGAGCTCACCAATCAAAAGGCATAGAGTGACTGGATGGATTAAAAAACAAAACTCAACTTTTGACACATACAGGAAACCCATCAATATTCTAAAGACAAACATAAACTCAAAGTCAAAGGTTGGAAGCAATCCTATATAAAATGGTAACCTCAAAAAAGCAAGAACGGTCATAATTATATCAGATAAAGAGACTTCAAACTAAAGAAGCTAACAAAAGAGAGGGGTAGACTATATTTAATAATTAAGGGATCAAATTAGCAAGAAGATATAACACTTAAAATATATGTTCACCAAGTGAGTGAGTATCAATTCAAATAAAGCAATTATTGACACAACTAGAGAGAGAATATCAGCAAAGCAATAATAGTGAAATACTTCAGTACCCCCACTAACAAATATGGACAGAACAACTGTGCAGAAAATTAATTGGGAAACAACAGTCTTAAATGTCAAATTAGAATAGATGGACTTAATAGACATTTATATAACACTCCACTCAACAACTGCAGAATTCATATTTTTCTGAGTGCTCCTGAAACCTTCTCAAGTATATTTGTTTTGGGAAACAAAACAAGTATCAACAAATTAATGAAGGTTGAAATGATACTAAGCATTTTCTCTGATCACAATTTCTTAAAATTGAAAAGCAACCACAAAAAGAAAATGAGAAAATTTCAAAATTTGTGAACACTACAGATCATGCTTCTGAATGACTCTTGGGTAAAAGGAAATCAAAGGATAAATTTTAAAAATACTTTGGAAGGGGATAGAGAAGATGACAGTGACTGATCAACCCCTGAATCCAATGAATACTACTTGAGAAAGGCACTGGAGACTAATAGATGAAAGACGTTGAGAGATCATTGGTTCTCCAGCATCTTGCTGGGGCCTAGCACTGGGAAAACTCACAAGCTTTGGAAATTGGAAAGTAGGTGTGAGAGGTATGCAGAATTTTTGCAGCGGTCACTGGGGTGACATCAGCAGTTTGGGCTCCAATGACAGGTGGTTACAGACATAGCCAGTGGGCTGGTTGAGCAGCAAACCCAGGATCAGAAAAAGGGAGGGAGAAATGAAGATTACTGACTATATGGAAACTTAGCATGAAAGAAGCTCAAAAAGTAAGCTTTGGTGCAGCACAACAAAGAGCAGAGAGGAAGGGACAGCATTCCTTCCACCTCACACCTTGAGACCTGGGCTTCAGCAAAGATGCCCTACAGTAGCACAGTCTGTGAAGTGTTGGACCCAGCTCTGGTGGCTCATAGAGGAAGGCTGGGCTGAGTTATGCCAGCAGAAACAAGTTCCCCAGCCTCTGCTAGTCAGCATGGCTGCCCTGCCATCCAGGAACCATCTTTCACTCCCTGACACATAAAAAGCACACCATGGAAGCCTGTAAGGTCAAAAATATAAAACAAAACTAGAGTGCCCCCCAGCAGAAAGAAAAAACAAAAACTAGAAGCTCAACAAGAAGGACCCATATAATGGGGAAAAGTATAATGTAGCACACTTCAAAGCCTCAAAATATTATAGAAAAACAAGAAAATGACAGCTCATCAAAAACCAGTTTTGAAGACATAGGGAATTGGTTCTTTTTAACAGACAAATAATTTGAAATTGTAATCATAAAGAAATTCAGAAAGAGGAAAAAAACTCAGAAAAGCTAAGACAGTGAGTTGATAAATACAATTAAGGAAGAGAAGGCAGAAACTGAAGTTTGACAAAAGAAAATCGCAGTGTTACAGGAAGTAAAGACTGAAATAAATGAGATCAAGGGTACCAAAGAAAACTATGGCGATAGATTTCACCAAATGGAGGAAAGCGTCAGTCATCTGCAAGAGAGCAATGTAGAAAGAAGCCACATAGAAGAAGAGTTATTAAATGTTAAATAAATAAATAAATAAATGAAGAAACTCTTAGAGAACTATTTGACTCAATTAGGAAAGGCAATGTATGAATAATGGGTATGCCAGAAGATGAAGAGAAAAAGCAGAGAACAGAGAACATATTCAAAGAAATAATTGCCAAAAACTTCCCAAATTTAGAGAAGGAAATAAGCATACAAGTCAATAAAATCAACAGAACACTCAGTTACCTAAATGAAAAAAAAAAAAAAAATCTACACAAAGGCATATAATTATGAAACTATCAAAATTTCAAGACAAAGAATTCTAAAGGTGACAAGGGGGAAAAAAGCAAGTACAATAGTAAGGTACTCCCATCAGGTTATCATCAGACATCTCAACAGAAAGTTTACAGATCAGGAAGAATTAAATAAGGTTTTCAAAATACAACAGGATAAAAACTACCAACAAAGAACACTATATCCTGCAAGCTCTTTCTCAAATTTGAAAAGGAAGCAAAGGTTTTACCCAACAAACAAAATTGACAAAATTTGCGGCCATGAGACCTCCTCTAGAAGAAATATTAAAAGATGATCTCCTATCTAAATAAAAAAAAAAAATTACAAAAAACGAAACAGACAAAACCATAAAACAAAAATAAAAATGGCACTAGTAAGTCTTCAATTATTAATAATCATTTTAAATGTAAATGGACTGGACTCATCAATTAAAAGGCACTGAGTGGCTAGAGAGATTAAAAAATAAAATTCAAATATATGCTATTTGCAAGACACTCACCTAAAATCTAGACACAAACATAGGCTTAAAGTGAAGGAATGGAGACAGATACTCCAAGCCAACGGTGAGTTTAAAAAAAGCAGAAATTGCTATACTCATCTCTGATAAAGTAGATTTCTAACAAAAAAGATACCAAAAGAAAAAGGTAGTCATTATGTAATAAAAAGTGATCAATACAACAGAAATACATAACACATACTAATATATATGCACCCAGTAAAGGAATATCCATATATATCAAGCAAATATTAACAAATTCAAACAGAGACATTGATAGCAACAAAATAATAATAGGGAAGTTCAAGTTCCATTGTCCATAAAAGAGAGCACCTAGAAAAAATCAATAAACAAGATTTGTAAACAACAAATTAGAAGATATAAACTTTATATACACACACACAGACACACACACACACACACAGTAAGAGAGACAGAGACAAGAGTGTTGCCCCCTAAAATGATAGACTACACATTATTTTCAAGTGCTCATGAAACATTCATAAGGATAGACCATATTTATTGGATCACAAATCAAGTCTCATAATTTTTCATATATTGAAATAATATCTAGCATCTTTTTTTGGATCACTTGACATCAAATTAGAGATCAAAAGACAGACATGAAAACTGCAAAAGACTGGAGAATAAACATGTTACTAAATAACTGGGTAAAGGAGGAAATCAAGGAATTATAATTTAGAAATACCTGGAGTTAAATGATAATGAAGACATGCCATATCTGTGGAATGCAGAAAAGCAGTAATAAGAGGGAAATTTATAGCAATACATTCATAATTCAGGAAACAAGAATAATCACAACTGTAAACCTAAATCTTCACCTAAGTAACTAGAAAAAGAAGAAAAAAAAACCAACAAAATATATTAGAAGAAAGGAAATAAAACTTAGAACATAAATCAATGAACTATACATCAAAAACACTATGCAAAAAAATCGAAGAAACAAGAGTTGGTTTCTGAAAGAATAAACCAAATAGACTACTAGCCAGATTCACAAAAAAGAGGGGAGAGAAAACACAAGTAAATAAAATCGTAGACGAAAGAAGAATAATTACAACAGACAGCACAGAAATAAAGAGTTTTCTAAAAGAATACTATATACAACTATATAGTAAAAAATTGGATAACCTAGAAGAAATTGACACATTCTTGGAAACTAGAAGGTTATATATTATTTTGTAAAAAAATAAAAAAGGAATGATAGTGTATTTTATATATTGAGTCCCTCTAAAGAATTCAAATAATTTAATACATTAAGAAAAAAACACATGATTAAAGTAACAGGAGATAATGACAAATAACAACTGGACAAAGTTACTAAGAATTAAACTACCCATGTTCCTTCCTATTTTGTATAAAGATTCTTAAATTCCCATGGCATACAAGTTTACTAAGTTACCTGTGAGCACAAAGGATCAATCACCACTGCTCCAAAGGATCTTCAAAGAGTGAATGTTTTAAACCATTTAGTATTTATTTGAAAATATCTATTAGATGGTCATTAATCAACAGAAATGCCAGTAAAGAATCTCAAATGTGTCATACACATTTTATGTAGAAATATATATTATATAACATAATATAACACACACATATATATACATACATATATATCTATGTTATATAGATACTTTGTATATATTTTTATATATACTCTATCTATCATAATCTGAAACATTCTGATTTCCTATGTCTAGCTAGCAAAAATTTTGGTTGAATATACACAGCACAGTCAATAAACATTCAAAAACATTTGAAAAATGTAATATTGATGCTATTTTCAAAGAACTTAAATAGATACAAGAAATATCAACTATATTTTTCAGTAAGGTGATATTACTGACTGAATGAGTGGGTTATTTAAGACAAAATGGCCTAAATGGAATTTATACTTGATTTTTCTTGTGTACTCACAGTCTATCTTCAAAGGCATAAGTAGTAGACTTCCTTAAATACCTAAAATGAATCTATTTTCAATACAAATGAAGTAGAAAAAGAGAAGTGTCAAGCCATGGAAAGTCAGTCATTGGTGGATTCTAGGAAATCAGACCAATGTAATATTTTCACCACCCATCTCCACTTCTTTGAACAGCCTGAATATTTCCATGGTATTATTAAAGGCAATTTCAAAAATGTTTTTCTGCATCACTGGATGCCATTTTAACCAGACTAAATCTTATGGAAATTTATGTTTAATTCTAAAACATGTTCCACCCACCACCATATTCCAATTAAAGCATGACATTGACACATCCCATATCCCGCCTGATGCAGTGTTTTGAATCCACACAATTTCACATGCTGGTATCTATCCAAACCAGGAAGCCACTTTCACCTCTAATTTGCATGATGCATTCATTTTCAGATTAGTCACATGATTAATGAGCATCTTGGAGAGTGTCCAGTTTTATACACTCTGTCATGTTTGCCTTATTTCCACCACCAGACTCCATTAACTATCCCAGCTGTTACTAAGTGGTAACACACAGTATAAATTATACTTGTTCATTTGTTCCAGAAAACAATCACATCCACAATTTAGAAATTGTTTTCCATTGGTGAGGATAATTAATTGCTAAAAGGTGTATCAGCAAGTATTTCTCCTTACTACCCAGACTAAATCTTTCAGCTAATCAATATTCAACATTTTTCACAGTTCAAACTTGTACTCTAAAACTTTCATCCCTGCTCTCTGCATAAAGCACTCTAAATTTGTAGGGAAATTCTCATAATGAGCTATTGCTTTCTAGTTTGAATTAGGCTTCAGTCTTCTAATGGCAGAGAATTAATGTAAAAATGACTTTATAATGAGGAAACCGAAGAGATATTTTATTGTTTTCTCACCATCATATTTTATTATTTTTTCTCCCTCTCACAACTTGGCTGAACTTTGCAAATTTTTATTCCTTGAACATTCAGTCATAATATGAAAAATAATTTGTTTTACTGCTTTTCACTTCATCTCAACTTAATTGACAATTTTTCCAACTCATTTATAATCCAAAATGAATGATTCTTCTGTAATGATTTTGTCCAGATTTGTGTCATTAATAATAATTACAAACTCTTGAAAATCAAACAAAATAGCTTCCTTTAAAAAATTTTTACATTTTCAATGAAGTTCTTTCTACGTTTTATTTCTGTTTCACAAAGGAGGAATAACATGGGGCATCTTGATACTATTTGTGGGAATACAAACAGTTTAACTGAAGAACTTTAGATCTTTCTATTTGAAAATGTACCCACACGCACATGTAACAGAGCAGTAGTCTGTGATTAAATTTTATGGGAATAAAGTAGAAAACAACAATAAAAATTTCAGAGATGATTGTTCTGTGGTTACACACTTTCCACATTCTCAACATTATATAATTTGTTGAGAAAGATGGGAAAACAACTGCTTTCCAAACAACAGCTGTTCCTAAGAGACAATTCTGGGTACTGGGGAGATAGCACCGAGGTGGGTAGACGAGGTTCCTGAAACTGTAATAGATGAGACAATAAATCCAGGTCCAAGAAAAATATAATGTATTGATAATTATTGTGCAGAAATTTTAAGAAAGTAGCATGATAAAGTGATAGATCCTAAAGAGAAGACCTTTATGATGATAAATGAATGAGAAACGGGACTTAGGTGAAAAGAATCTTTGGGGGAATGAAACAATTATTAGATCAGGATCAAATTTGGTGCTTTCAAAGCATAGCATACTGTTGATGCTAACTAGAGACAAATGGGTAAAGGGAAGAGTGGAACAGGACACATCATGGTATCAGAGAATCAGGCTAAGGTCACATCATGAAACAAAGATACTAGACAGCACTGCAGCACAAACTAGAGACCGGTTAAGTTCCTCTGATGTCAATGGCAGACAGACCAGAAGGGGGAAGAATAAGTGGGGGTGAGACAGAGGGGGAAGTCAACAGGGAATGATAATCTCTCCACACTTATTTTACTATTTGCCAAATTCAGATTAAGGAGGATTTTGGTAGAGCAGAATAACAGAGAAATTAAAACTAAGCAAATAAAAAATTTTATTCTTATAATAAATATTCCTAGGACCAAGTGCAGAAAATAACATTAAATCCACTGATAAAAACTGATGCTTTTATCTCTGCATCCTCCCAACTCCATCCCCATAAACATTTCTTTGCCCCCATTAGTGTTAGAGTTATTTCAGGGTCAGCTCTAATTTTATGAGTGCCTAGTGCTTTTTGAGATTTCTCTAACTCAGTGGAATAAATTTTTTAACCTTACTGAAATTCCAGAACAATTATTATGTCATTTCATTGCAAAATTTGAGAGTGCTAAGTATTTCATATATCTTTTAAATATAATTTTGTGTTTTATTAAAGGACATCAATATTTTGATATTAAATAAAGTACTATATAAGCCATCAATGGTAAAATACTTAGAAGAACATTCTTGTGTCTCTGAAACTACTCTAATGGATAACTGTCTATTCTTTCTATATCTGTATTCAACTTAGTCTATACTGTAGGACATTATTGAGAAGAGTTCAGCTATGAGCAAAACTAATTTTTAAAGGAGTTAATATTAAAATTTAATGTTTTTGAAAGTTCCTCTCTGTTCTTTTTTTAAAACTGGTATGACCTAGAAATATAAATTACTGTTGACTAAGAATTATTGTGTAAAGGTCAAGATTATTTGTTTAAAGTTTACTGAATTTCAAAGCTATGGAAAAAACCTACTGACTTTAGATACTGATTTAATTTTTTTCTTCTGTTTCTACAAATCAAGAAAATGGTTGTTTTTTTTTTTAATGGGAAATGTAATATCTATATGTGACCTACTCAGTACCATATTCTAAACTTGAATTTATGTACAATGATTTTTCCTAGTTTAAAATATAGCAAATATTATTTACTCTAGGAGATTTATATATTATACTTCTAAGGATCTAAGAAAATAATAATTTTTTTTAGATTTTAGTTAAATTTACAAAAATACAAATGGTAGTGATTTAATTTTTGCTTTCCAACCTTTGAATAGGCTATTCTGTTGGTTGTACTCTTTTATACTACATCTGTTAAGTATGCACATAAAATATATTAATTTATGTGTAAATAAAAGTTGGCATATATTTACATGATATGATTATACAGATTAAAGTAATCTTTAAATCAGGACTTTGATAGTTTTTGAGTTCCCTCACACATATTATCTGAATCAGTCCATATCACAACCCTACATTTGATAACACAGATATTAACTACACATTTTGTAATCAAAAAGTCTGATCCCAAAACATTAAATAACCTGCTAAAAGTAGACAGTTCTGGGAAAAACAATCTGTCCATGAAAATGCTACACACATCACCATATTAATAATTTTATAAGTATCTTAGGAATTATTCTATCACAAAGTAATCTCCAATATCCTTATAGAGTAAAAAAATCATTTGCATATATTATTTTGTGTGCCAGATGCAATTCTCCATATCTATCAAATAATTCATATATTTTTCCAGAAGTCAAATATTCTCTTTACGAATAAACATCTCTTGTGTTTAAGTATGTATATAATGTACAGTTCCATTATATTTTAGAAGATTGTGACATTAATGAAATGATAGTTATTTAGTGATGACTTAAAGAAAACAATCTTATTTGAGTATCTGAACCTGGTACTTTTGTTTACAAATTGGTAAATCATTTTACAATCAACCACAGTAGTTTATTTGTTTTAAAGAAAATTGAATATGAGTTATTATGTGTCATGAATATAAATATATATCAATCATTCAAACTTTTTCTTGTGATATTTGAGGATCTTTTGCTGTCTGGAACCTAGGAGTAAGAAATATTCCTCTTGCAGTTCCCATTCTTAGTGGAGAGAATGCTGAACTTTCATTATCCACTGACAAAATGCAATTTTTTTAAGAGCTCAGAAAAGGTAAGTACAACTCTAACATAAAACGTGCAATCGATCATTTGGGGTCAAAAAGTAGGATATTTTTGTTACATTGTCAAATTTTTTTAAATTTCTGTAACTTTAATGTTTTGTCTTGCATTATATGAAAACAAGTATTGGGCTTTTATGACTCATTGTGTCATCCTTTTGAAGCTATTACTTTATTACTATATGAATGACCATCTGAAAGATCTACTATTATACTTTAATATTTGATATCAAATGCTAGGTATTTGGAAAATTGATGAATAAGTGTATTAAGATTGTGACTGAATTAAGAAAGGAAAGCTGACTTTGACAAGGGGCTCAAGATATACTCTTTAAAATAATTTTTATTAAGTGGGTCTTTTTGTTTTCTTCAAGATTCACCAACTCTAGGCTGGGCTTATGAAATATTGCCCTAAGAGAAATACTGAGCTTCTTTTGAACACTAAACATAAAATACATATATTAATTCACCAAAATCAAATTGAGTTCCTTCAGAGCTCCATTACTAGACAAGGCACTGAGATTTCATAGGCAAAGATAACTGTGGGGTTCGGGTTGCTCAAAGAATCCATGACAGAGTTAGGGGAGTGAACAAGCAGAGATTTAATTAGAGGGTAAAGAGATAGAGCCGACCAAGGGAGGTCCAGACCCTGTGGGTTCAGGGTCGTTCCACCTATCAGACAGGTGCAGTGAGTAAGCATTTTGGGTGTTCATTAGTGGGGAGCAGATAGAGAGGATGGAGCCGGCCAAAGGAGGCTAAGACTCAGTTTTTCTTGCTGGTGGCCTGGGTTTTTAAGGGAAAATCCCACATGGTGAGGAAAGGGGATGGAGAGAGGAGGTCTGCAGACCAGGTTTCAGTTCCTGATTGGGCAAGGTGACATGGTCCTTTGAGGTTATTGGTGGTCTACTTCAACTTGCGTCATTCCTTTGTTTCTTAGTGGATGGTCTGTCCTGGTCACGTATGTATTACACATCTCAAATGTCAGACTCCTCCATGGGCTTTCCTTTTGGATCTGGAACATCATATGCATTCCACTGGATGGTGGCACCAGGGGCAATTCACTGTCCTGATAGCTGAACTTTAATCCCTGGTCTAAGGCTTGTTCTTGTGGGGGTTCTGAAAATGATCATGAAACCAGTAATCGCGTTGAGGAAGACATGATGAAACACAATGAAGGGGAGTGTTAGGGAACTAATCCTTAAAGAGGTCATACTTTCAGTGAGCGCTGGAGCAAGAATAGATGTTCATTAAGGAACAGAGACATTTGAAGTAGAAGTCCACATGGAGCAAGGCAAAAGAACAGACTTGAAACTCACAGATCACTTTGTGAAGGAACACTGTGGAAGGAGGAAAGACAATAAGATTTAGTTTAAAAAGAATGCCAGTATTGCTTAAGTTCAGAGAGATAAGTGAAGAATGTTACCTGATGAGGCTTAAAATATTGCCAAACACCAGTGTAAATAAAAATTATCAGGCTGCATTATTTTTCTCCTGTATGCTAAGGAAAGTCATTGAAATGGACTGAATATGTTGAAACATTAATCCAAATGTGATGTATTTAGAGCTGAGGCCTTTTGAAGGTTATCAGGTGATGAGGGTGGAGCCCTCATGAATAAGATTAGTGCCTTTATTAAAGGGGCCCAGAGCTAGGTAACACCCTAGCTGTGGGAGGACACAGCAAACAAACAAAAAGTCATCTCTAAATCAGGAAGAGAGCATTTACCAAGAAACATCATGGTGTTGGTACACTGATCCCAGAGTAGCAGCCTCCAGAAAAGTGAGAAATATTTGTTGTTTAAAACGATCTAATCTGTAGTAACTTGTTCCATCAGCCCAAACTAAAGACAGTCACTGAAGAAACTTTAACTGAAAGAAAGGTGCATCTATATGTATGTTTTTGTGTGCATATGTCTGTGTGTGTGTTTGTCTTGTATGAAGACATGTGAGTACATGGTCGTATTTAAATTTTCAGAAGTAACTCTGGAGACTTTAATTTTAATATAAATCTCTTTATGTGTCTCAAATATTTAGAAATAATTAAAAATGAACATAAAAAGTATATAGAATGAACAATCCCTTAACTTTGTCAAGATATTCTCAATTAAAAACTTTGAGTAATGTCAGAGGGAAAAGATATAGGAAAAGAAGAAATAAAAGCATGTTGGATACAAAACACAAAGTAGGGCAGTAGGAAGGAGTCCAAATATACCAGTAATAAATAAATATGCACAGAACTATGTATCTATGTGACTAAATTAAACTAATCAATTAAAAAGAAAAATGATCTGATTAAGTACAAAAATTCTCATATAAAATACATGTATATAAAGAAAATGATGCTTGAGTATCTTACAGCACTATATCATGAAGAAGAAATATTAATAATTTCATAGCTATTTGCAATAAATTGATAAATTTAACAAACAAAATGTTGTCAGGGGCCTGATGCAAACTGATACAGACTCTGTAATTCTGTTTGTATAAGCATTATGAAATGGCCAAAATTAAGTTAAATATTTAGGAATGCTTGCTCAGTTTTAAAACTATGAGGGAAAGCAGGAACAACTTAGGGTCATGGAGAGTACAGTTCTTGACGGGCAGTGTGATGTGTGCTATAGCAATGCTGACAGGGCATACTTTCTGTGCAGTTGCTTTGAGTGGTTCCAGTGCCATAAATGAATGAGCGATGCTTTTCCTTTGTAACTACTTCTGTATGTTTTATTTCACATTCAGAAAAGTTTGAAATATCAGAAAGATATATAATAATTGGGGAATATTTGGAAAATATGAATATTGTGTCAGGCAAAGTGTGAAAATTAAGAAGTATCATATACTGTTGTGGAATTGAGAATGTCTTCGCAGGGTATAATTTTGTAATTTTTACTAAATCATAAAATTCATATGATCTGTCACTGAACAATTCCATGTATCATTATATAATCCATAGAAATACATATCTATGTGCCCAAGGAGAATATTTATTATAGTATTGTTTACATGAGAGAAATAGTCAAAATAAATTAAAGTTTTCCAACCTTAGGAAATGACTACAAAAATATTATTAGTCACTTGGAAATGACTCTAATTTGATTGCCCATGGTTAAACATTCTTTTAAAATCTATGGTATATATGATATGACAAGAAATACTACATTTTAGCTAATAAAATTAGATATTTCTGTATACCTTGACATAGCACATTCCCTATTTACTGAAACAATTCTCTGTGAATTGTGACCATTTCTCCAAGACATATTTTTGATTCAAAAATACAAGTTTGAGAATGTTGTACATGTTCCAATGCCATATGTATTTTAAAAGATATGCAAAGCAATATTACATGCAAACATGCATAATATGATGGCATATTATACTTGTCTATCAAACACTAGTACTTGTTTACAAGTGGATATTTGAAAGATTTAATATTTTAATCTGTTACAAGGTAATGTAGACACACTATTATATAATTAGGCTTTCTTAAACTACCATTTTAGCTGCAGGGTGGAAATAGAGAAAAAGTTGAGGAGGGATGTATGGATACGGTGAGAAAACTATTGCAACAAATTAAGAAAGAACAGTTGTAGCTGTTATAGTGAAAATGTGATTGAAAGATATTTAGGAGTTAAAATCAGTAGGTCAATGGTTGCATGACTCTGAAGAGTGAATAAGAAAGGTCAAGGATGACTCCTAGTTTGGAGCTTGAATTACTAGATAAGCAGCAGTGTCATTCACTGACAGAATACTGCAAGAGGAGCAATTTCAACAGAGGTCATATCATGAGTTTAATCTGAAATGGTCAAATCTGAGATATGTTCAGTCATCCCAATCAAAATATCAGGTCATTGGAAGTGAGGTCCAGAAGTCAGAAAATAAATCTGACATGACTCTTTTCATATATATAAGATATATTAATTTGGATATCATAAACATATTGGTAGTAATTAATACCATAATAATTGGCAAGACTGTCTGCATAGAAATTCAAGAGTGAGAAGCGAGTCTCAGTTTGGCCTTGAAGAAATTCTGAATGCAATAGGAGATGAGCTTTTAAAAGCAGCAGAGAACTTCTTGAAAATGTTACAAACCAGATGTTGGAAAAAAAAAAAAAAGGAAGAGAATGTTTTCCCCTAAAAAATGTACAACCCAAAATATTCTTTACACTTAAGTAGCTTAGTAAAATGGGGACTACTAAATGTATATTTTTTATTCAGGCCATGGATAATAATTAGTGTTTTCTCAATAGACAGTGTTGGAAGCCAGATTCGAGTAGCTCTAAGACTGAATGTAGAAACAATATAGACAGTAATTGAAATGTATCACAGAGATAAAGGAGTAGACCAGTGGAAATATACAACTTATAAAACCAATATAGGTAAGAAAGGGTTACCATGAAACATGGCAATTTATTGAAGTTTAAGGTAACAGCATCAACCACATGCTAATAATTGCAGCACTTGCCTTTGTTATACAATCTGTTATGCCCTCATATATCTATTAAAGAATTTTCAATTAGATAACTTCATTCTGACTAAAGAGCAATTTCACTTTTCCTAGATACATGACATACAGGGTCTTAAAAATGAATGTTAATTTAAAAAAAAATTTACTTTCTAACTCCTAAATAACAGAGCAACGATGTATTTTAATATATTAAATACTCAGAAAGCCAAGTAAGCATGAAATCGAATCAACTTTCTTTAGGCAGGATGTAATTCTAACTCCATACAACATGGCAAATATCTTTGACCTTCATAGATAAAATGTGTATCTGGCAAATTTGATTCCTATTATTCTACGTGGTTAATAAAAATAGGAAAATAACATTTTAAACTATAAATAGTTCACAATGATATGGTACTTGATAGTTTTCAAATCTACTTTCACATAGTTAATTTAGCTTCAAAATAATTTTGTTTCTGTTTTTAAGAAATCACAGCAGGCACTATTTTACAGATAAGAAAACAAGGTTGATTTTGGATCAATGACTTGTGGAAGATGACATGACTAATTTATACTCTGGACTCAAGACATCTAATCTAGTCCGTTTCCATCACACAGTTTCTATTTGTATAGGATCTAATGTATCTTCAAGTTATAAAAGAGGTTTTGTGTTGTTTTATTTTCCCTAGGTAAATTATATGCACACTAGTTTTAATTGCTGAGTTCTGGAAGCATTCCACATTAAAGAGCAATGTCTATCTTTATCCTGGTGAGACGACACACTATGGGACTGTCTTTAATCAAAGAAATCAAACTGTAGACCAGATATATATATAGATAGATAGATAGATAGATAGATAGATAGATAGATATCTATATATATGACATGTTCACTTTGATTATTAATGTGAATCAACTAAATAATTCTAAATGTCTCTTTCCATGTCCTCATTTCATATTGAGCTAATAAATATTTTATGAACAACTTTGATGTGAAATGTCAAAATATTGACCTTATTCTTCAGGAATCATCTCAACATAGTAGTTAAAATTAAACTAGTTAAATGAAAAGCTTTAAGAAAAAAATCAGCTATGGCTAATAACAAAGATTCTCTTTGAAGAAACTTAAATTAGGAAGCAATGCTTAAAAACTTTGACTTTAGGGGTCAAACAAGAGCCAGTATGGATTTGGAGTCTAGTTTTACAGGTTTCTAAACATAATGCTGAGTAAATGGATCTCAATAAAACTGAAAGATTGAAAATTCCAAAAGGTATGATACAGTTTTGAATATTTCTCTGAGTAGAATCTTTTACAGTTTCCATTTTTAAAAACTACATGGATTGGGGTAGCTAAATGAAGGTTGGTAACTGTTCAAAATATACTTAAATGATTTTTATGTCCCATGTATTTATCAGCAATCAGCCAATTTTTAGGTCATACCAGCATAAATCATTTTTCTCACTCTAAATGTTTTTATAAGTGTGCTCATTAAGAGTCAAAGATACCAAAGATATCTTTCAAAATAAACTACTGCAAAAATACTATAAATATGTCATTTGACTTCATGCTAAGTGTCCATTTATTATAATTGTTGAATAATGAAAGGAAATGCTGAGAAGTATTTCAGTTGTAGGCACACTATTTTCCTAAAAGTCATCTGTATCTACAGAAATGATAAAAATGGTGCATGTCTAGTTGTCATAAATCATTTTAATCATCTACTTAATGCAGTCACTATTATGATGGTTAACTAATAGCCCTTATGATTGTGCTACTGTCTGAAAATCCTATTAAAAGAATAATTATAGAACACTATTGTTATTGTATAAATTAGCAGTTATTGGTTCTTCAAATGGCTCCCATACATGGAGAGCAGTAAGAGACCGAAGAAAGAGGCAGAACATTACAGATAGGGAGGTGGCAATTTTAATAAGCAGGGAATTTACATTTGGGCTTGTCTTTGGTGGCCACAAAAATGAGTTTATCTCTATATCCACCAACCAGAATCTTTTAAATAAATCTCAATAATAAGTACTGCTATTGGATGACCTCACCCAACAGCACTACTTAGTATTAGGATTTTCTTAAGTATTAACAGTACTTTGACTTACAAGATGATTATAGCATGCAAAGTTCTATGCTAAGTACTTTACATAAATTAATCCTCATTGCAGTCCTATGTGTTGGGACAAATACTGTTTCCATTTTTCAGTTGAAGAAACAGAATACAACATATAAGACACACTAAAAGTAGGTATCTTCCCAGGGTCATGCAGTTAGGAATCACAATATTTAAAGTCAGGTCTATTAGAATTCTATCTGTGAGGCAGTAGGACTGGCCTTTAGTCGTATAAGGTTCACATTATTTATAAAGAATCAATAACATGAATTGGGGTGACTATAGGAACACAGTTATGTTTGCAATCTTGCATATGTACGTTACAAGAGTAAAACAGCACACAGTAGTTCCGAACTGTGATGGTACTCTTGGAGTGTGAGCAAAGTCAAATAGTTTTATAAAATTTGTCAACAGAACCACACTTGGGTCATACTGCTGTCTCCTTTCATTTGTATTCCTTTCCTTTGCTTTGTCCTTACACTCAGACTGGGAAAGAAGCAGAGGCCACCTAAGGGGCTAGCAGATGGTGACACAAATAAAGTTGAAGCTACAGGGATATTCACTAGAAGGGGGCCCTTCCAAAGTCCCATCTTAATTTCATATTAAAAATTTTATCTATTTTTTTTTTTCTTAAGGCAGTAGGAGTATTTCTGGATGCCATATCAAGTGAACTAGCAAGACCTTGACTATACATTGGAAGTGATTACAAATCAAATAAATATATAAGATTGTGGTCAAGCTAAATGTGCCTCCAAATTAACCTCCTACAATTATATACTTACTACCTATTTCCTGCACTGAAAAGTAATCTCTGTGAGGGTAGAGATTTTGTTTTATTCGTGGCTGTAATACAACTTTAAGACGAGCACCCAGCACACATTAGGTGATTATTAATAATTTATTGAAGGATGAATGGACAGAACCAGAATAGGACATACTCCTAACCCACAGAAGTAAAGAGAAATAAATTTATATTCATACTTATAAAAAAGGATAGTCTCATTCAGAAGGGAATTCATTAATCATGAATGCTTAGGAAACAGCAAGTGTTACTTCAGTTATTTCCAGGAATGATCTAAGTCCACTTTATTTTCAGAAGGAAGTGCTGTAGACTTCAGTACAGGACCAGAGCAGCTCTAATTGACGTGTCCTGGATTCTTAGCTGATATCATTAAGCTTTCAGTTCTATTAACTTCCTTTGGACTGATTCAATATCTAACAGAAAACTTTTATATTCTCATGTGCAATAGCTGTCACAAAGATGATATGTTGCTCAAAACCAGCTTTTTGATGGAGACTTTACATGGCAAGTTGAATCAGGGCTTTGTAATTATGATCTGTTCTCCTTTATGTAGTTTGGCCACAGGAAAAAAAATGATCATAATCTTAAGTGCTTATAGTGATTCCAGTTGCAGTGACAGTAATATTGTAAGTTAATAAATTGTTATTTTGGTTACTTTACCAACCTCTCTGTATGGATTCTCTGAGCCTTCAAAAGAGAGCACAAAATCTAGGTGATCTTTTTCTGACAGTTTTCCAGGTTATCATTTTTATCGTCCAGTTCAATTGATTCCTGCTAAGGAAATCATAATATTAATTTTGTCTTGAGCAGAATGTAAAGTAGTTATATCTATATTATCTTACAGGACAGTTATGAGAAATAGTGTTATCACCTCATTTTTACAGATGAGGAAAGGTCAGCAATATATGCTAATTTATTCAAGATGGAAAAACCAGTAAGTACTTTCGACATTCGCTCATCCAATTTATTGATCATCTGCTATGACCCACACACTAGTCTAGATTCTTGTGAAACAACAGTGCTCAAAGCATAGTTTATGTTGTAGCAAGAGAAGAAAGATGTGACCACATTATAAATAAGAAGATATTAGGTGCTATGGGAAAAAATAGAAGAAAGTAAGTGTAGTCAGGCTTCCTGTTGGTGGTCAGAATAAACCTGATTGATAAGAGGCATTTATACTTGAAGAAGGAAAAGAATATATCTCTTTGTATTCAGGAAAACAGTACTCAGGGGAAGAGAAAAGGCATGTTCCAGAAATAAGGTTAATGTGGTTGAAATAAAACAAATGAGGAAAACTGTAAGAAATAAAGTCAGAGAGGCAAAGTGTGCCAGTCTTAAGGGGATTATAGACCTCTGTCTGTATGTTAGCTTTTACTGAGTGAAAGAGGGAACTACTGAAGGATTTTGAACAGAGTGATATAATCTACATTTTTTTTAAATAAAGCTTACTCTGCTGCAATGAAAAACTAGAGATTAGAGCAAAAGTAGTAGTAGGGAACTCTTTTAAGAGCTAGAGTAGTAATCCAGCCTGAAGATTTTGCCAACTTCTATAAAGAAGGTAAAAAAATAGTAGTGAGAAATAAGTTGATTTTGGATTTATTTTGAGAGTAAAGTTAACAGGATTTGTTGATGGTACGTTGCAATGAAAAATAAAGGAATTAATGAAGACTAAAATATTAGGTATGAGCAGAAAGAAGGATAGGACCGCTTTATTGGAAAGAAAGGTGATAGATGCTTTTTTGGGGAAAGAATAAAATTCACTTTTAACCAAGGTAATTGAAGCTGTCACTTAGTCATCTAAAAGGAGACATTGAACGGGTAATTCATTTGAATTCAAACGAAAAATATAAAATGGAGATTTACACCATATCACTGTACCATATATATGACACCTCAGGCTACACCACTGAAGGGAATCACCAAGGAAGAGACCATGGTTAGAGACATAAGAGGACAAAACACTAAGTGTTAGAGGCACATCAGTATCCAAGAAGAGAAAGACTAGGTCTGGAATTAGAAAAGCTTATAGGAGGGAACCAAGAGTATGTGGCATCCCAGGTATCAAGTAACAAAAAGTGAATGAAATCTGAGAGTGGTGGACCATATCAAATGCTATTCATAGATCAAAAAGGATAGACTGATTATTGATTATTGGATTAGTCATTATAGAGTAAAGTGACCTAATAAAAGCTACCAGTGGAATTATGGAATGGATTAAAAACCTGATTAGAGGTAATTGAAGAAAGAAGGAAAAGGGGAATTAGAATTGGTGGTACAGACAACTCTTTGAGAAGTTGTACAACAAAGACAGGGAAATGGCAGGAATTAGTACAGAAATTATGTTCAAAAGAGGATTTTCAAATTTAGTCTTTTTTGATAATTCGGATCCAAGAAATACCTGCATGTTCTTATGATGATGGGAAATGAATGAAAATTGTGGTACTAGCCTATATAAAATCATGGATAGTTTATGTAAGTAATCAAGTTAGTAAGAAGGCCAAACCTGGGTACAAAGTGGTGGGTAGCTTTGGAAATATCTTGTGCATGGGAGTCTTTGAAAAGTATCTCCTGATGACTCCATTTTCTTAGTAAAGTAACAAGAAAGGTAGGTGACCAGGGAGATTGTAAAGATGGGAAAAGTTGCTGGTTTTAGAGAAGTAAAAGAGTGTTTATGACTTAAATATGTTTTCCATGCATCATGCAAAGTCCATTTGAGATGCATGATAATACATTTAATGTGAGACTATGCATCTTGATCATATTTAGCTGCCTCTATGCAATTTCACAACAGGAAAGAGTTGGGATTTAGGTTGATGGATACTTAGATTATATACCAAGCAACTGAGGTGCCATGGGATCCAAAATTATTTGACCATGGGATATAAATAGGTAAGAGAAAAAAGAGAGATCAGTTAAGTTATTCATAGTCTTTTATTCAAGAAGTATTTTGAGCATTATCTAGGTCCTGTGTGAAGCACAGCAAATAAGATAGACATGGTCTTTATCATCATGGACTCTGTATCCAATAAGAAGAAACAGACAAAAACAAACTAATAACAACAACAGATAACCAATATAATTTTTAGTATAGAATGTGTTAAATATTAAGGATACAAGTCATGTTTTGATGTTGATAATAAATCTGTATGTTAAATATGTATATGCCTGTGAATGTATTTATGTGTTGAACAGCTAATTTAGTTAAAAAAGCAAAAGAAGCCCTTCTGAGCAGGTTAGATGGAAACTGAGACTTTAAGGATCAAATGAAGCACTTGCTATGTAAAGAACTGAGGGAAGATACTCAAAGTAGACAGCAACACAATTCTGCTAATATGGAAGTTGGAAGGTAGAGGGGACCTTGCTTGTTGTACTTAATAAACTGTAGGAAGACTAGTGAGGCTGGAATACAGCAAATAAGAAGGTGTTATGGAATGACTATGGAGAGAAAATCAGTGTGGAGGCATAATTCAATTTTTCATCTACCTGTTTCCATATAAAGACCCTTTCTTGTACCATGTCTGACATTCTAGCGTCACCACTAAATATAATCCTTTAGTTTCTATTTACAAGTCTTGATTTCCCTCAAGAATTATAGAGTAGCACCTATTCAGCCTGGTAGAAATACCTTCCCTTCTCCAAATCTCATGCTAACCCTTCAGTGTTGCTCTGTAGACCACAGCTATGTGGTTTGCTCAGTAGAATAATTGGATACATTAATCTATGCTAATGTATAAATGACTCCTAATGGCTCTGGGTATTACCACTCCCCTAAGCATTCACATTTTAGCAGGTATTTTCTATGGCATAAAGGAGTGACTATATTAGTCGGCATTTTAGACATTGAGCAGATCATTTCGCTGCGATTCAGATACACAATTTCTCTAAATGCCTTAGCTTAGAAACTTTACATTCTGCCAGAGATACTGAAAAATGTATGCTTAATGTGGTACATTTGTCCTACACAGGTCTGATCACATAGATATTATTTTATGTCACACATTGTGTTGCAATAACATTGGAGATGGTGCTGTCAGCAGATGATTTGTCCATATTTCTGGTCTCCTTCACTACTTGTGTGAGATCCTTGTTTCTTCTGTTTGTTTGTTTTTTTTTCAAGATTCCAAAATCATTCAAGAAGACTTAACTCTATACATAACAGCTTATTCTTTTCCTGTAGAGCTGGTTGCAGTCTTTACCAATAGCTCAGGAAGAATATAAATCTTTCAGATGAGTACATTATGCAGTATTCATGGCTTGTAAGTGAAATTGAAGGTCTAAAATTCTCAAAGAGGAAAAGCATTCCCCAGCTGAGTCAATTACAAGAGTATGTGTTCCTTGAAAATTGGATATGTAAGTAGAGATGGAGACTTAGTTATATGAATTTCTGGTCACTGTGAGTATAGAATAAACATATGGACAAGTAGATTAATAAAGCATTAAATGATTCTTGGGTTGTTTGTTAAAACATTTTTCTCCCTGCATAAAAACCAATGCCTCTTAAAAATAAGCATTTAGATAGATCACTAAAACTAGTTTACTCAATCAAGTTGAACACTGTACTTACATAATGACCTCAAGTCATCCAAGTACAATGAGAACAAAGGACATCTGTATTCCAAATAAAGAGATATAATTAGTTCTTAAAGATGAAGAAATAAAATTGGGCAGTAAAGCTCAATGAGCAATACATTCCTGCCTGTTTTCTGCACCATTGATTTCTGTGTCTTATACAATGCCTAGAACATCAAAGCTGTCCAATAATTATTTGCTAATGAATTACTGTTGAGTGGAGAAGAAGCAGAAGAGGAGATATAGATGATAAAGTAAGAAATAATAATTGATTTTAGTACAGTGCTTTAATTTTTAAAAGAAATTTTTTCCCATCACCATTTTGTTGAGGGACATCAAACAGAATAAGGAAACAACCTAAAGAATAATAAGCACAGATTGGGCTCACGAAATCCTCATTGCAGGAGGGTGATAGGATGTTTTAGTCAACACCTTACTGCAGGAAGAGGCCTGGAAGCAGGGTTTAAAAACAAAGCAAAAAAAAAAAAGTACAGTAAAAGTAAAAGTGAAAAAAAAAAACAACGTAAAATATGTACAAACTAACCACAGGCTTACCTAAGATAAGGTGAAATAATTGGTGTGAGATGGCAATAGCAGATAAAAATATGCCACTCCACAGGACAACTAGTCCACCCTTAAACTACAGGAGTGCTGGAATTAGATTTAAAGCAGTAAAGTTCTTCCTTAGTAACCCCTAGCAACGTCACATGAACAAGCTAGTTGAGTAAGTTGAAAACTCCTTTCCCGATATGATCCTCCCTGAAATTGGTGAGGCTCACATCAACCTTCACTGCCCACAGAGAGCTCACAGTCTCTGTGTTTCTCCTAATAAACTTCCATGTGGGGGTCTCCTTGTGCTCTTGCTGAACAGATTCTGTGCTTCAGGACACATAGTGTCTTCCACTGCTCTCAACAATTTCAGGAATTAGTTATTAACAGACATAGGATATTTCTACCAAAGAGGACTAATACACCTTTGACTTGTTATTAGTTTAACTAGGACTCAGCAGTAGTAAAATCTAAAAATGATTAGTGTTTTACTAGAAATATCTTTGTTCATCCACTTTTCACTTAGCAAATAGGTAATAAGCACCTACTACATGCCTCACATTCTATTTAGGTCTGGCAAAGCAGTGTGAATAATATATGATGGGGTTTTACCCTCAGGACACTTTAAACAGATGATAATCCTTAAAAAGAAAACATCACTAGTTATATGGAGATAAATGATATTAAGGAAATATTCAAAATTCTAAAAAAAAATATAAAAAAATTGAATTGTCCAAGGAGGCTCTCTTAAGCAAGTAATGTTTAAGCAGAATCTTGAGCTTGAGTTAATCAAGCAAAGCTAAGAGATGGAGAGCGGTAAAGTACATTGCGGATTAAAATACGTGCACAAATGTCTTAAAAGTAGAAAGGTGCTCGACTAGTTTGTTAGTCTAAAAGACGGTGAATGTGGTTGAATTCTAGAATGAATGGCAGAATTTTCATGACTTTTAAAACATACAGGATACTGTGATACCAAACCACAATAAAAGACAACTTGAGAGAGCCACTGAATGATCTCCCAGTTCTTTTACAACTCCTTAGCACACTCCTTACTGACTTCATAGATATTATAAATACTTATGTATTCATCTTCATTCCTCTTTCTGAAATGAAAATCCCTCAAGGGTTTGAACTATGCTATTTTAATCTTTTATTTCTAGAGAACAGATTGCTTTGTAAATACTAGGCATTTACATTTATTTGCTAATTTAATTGCATACAATGGTTATCTTTAGTGATTTACCATTAATTAAATATGGCATTTGTGTTTATTGGTATGAAAGGTTAGACATCAGGTCTTGGGTCAAAATGTTTCTTCTTATTATATCCATAATTATTCCAGTATGGAAAAGTAGTCTGTACTTAACACAGTGTTTAATTCTTAGTGATACTCCATTTTAAAGATGAACTAAAACTCTAATTTATTCAAATTTGTCACCTCTCGAAAGGAACTCAGTGTAATTTTTGAATGAAATCTTATTTCATGAAATAATAGAATAAATTCCTTTCAACAGCCCTTTCATATGTATCTGCTGTGGATTCGAAGAAGCTAGGCATGCTGGCTACTGACTGAAATTTGCCAGTAAATAAGGAAAGTAATTACTTCTTTGGAAAGAACACAGGTAGCAGATATTATCCCTAATTCTTGTCACTGACAAAAGGTACCTAAACTTTCAGAATTGTTATGTATTTGAAAGAAACATAATTCTAAGTGAATATAAGGAGGAAAATAAAACCATGAAAATCCTTTAAAGATTTCAGAGAAAAGAAACTATTCAAAAACCCCAGTCAGCAGGCTGACAAACAAATCTGAAAGGGAATTGAAAAATAGCAATTTCCTAAGTAAATTGTGAAGTAAGTATACTTGATAGGTGTATTCTTTTCTAATTTGTATGATTTTCAGAAAGAACTAATACAAATTTCCTCTTGAAGCATCATTAAGTCAGGCAGACTGAGTTATAGTTATGTAGCTTGAGCAAGTGAAAAGTAAATTATTTGGGACTTTCACCTTCCTCAAGCAGGATACCAATGGAAAATTGTTAACCAATATTCCCATTAGAGATGCCAAGAAATGAAATGATGGCAAAATCGAATTGAAAGTAATAAAGTGCTCTGTGTCTCCATTTTCAAACTTCCTTCTCTAAAGCTATTTTATTTATAGCCAGATAAAGGTATGATTTCAGCTATGTGTTAGTACGGAATGTCCAGTTAGCTTAATCTCAAATGATGGATGTGCCGCGGGGATATCTAAAGGAGTCATCATCACATCCTTCTCATTTCTTCCTCTTGAAAGAGCCATTTATGATTTATTCACATATATTGCCCTATTCAAGCCATTAGACATGATAAACTGGTGAGCAAAAGCAGGTTTTTGAAACATCGAGGTGTATAAAGCTTAAACAATGATGGAAAATAATGAGTAGAGTGAATGTGGGATTTCATAAATGCTATACTGTAGAAATTTCCAATAAGATACAAGATTCAGAACTTCTGTCTAAATATTTCCCTTCCTCTGTGACCCATAGTAGTTTATGCAGTTACCAATATTCTAGAATCAAGATATTTAGAAAATGGATTTAGAGAATTATAAAAGAAAGGTTATAGCTAATCACTTCTAAAACTTTACAAAGAGATTATTTTTCTCTTCTGAAACAAAATTCGATTCCATAGGAAGCCCTTCCTGATTAACAACATAATATTTGCCTGCACTAATTCAGTTTAACGAATGAAAAGATCTAGCTGATTTATGGGACATTTAGAAATAAGCACATTTTATTCATTTCAGTAACAGTAATCAAGCAAATATCTCAGAGGATTTGCAAAAGGGATATGAGAGAATTATGCATAGGATAACATTTTATATAAACAATAGAATCTTGAATTAAAATTGTTTGCCTGCAAGTGTAAAGTTCCTCCCACATTATAGGGAGAAAACTGGATAGGAAGAATAAAACATAGTGGGATTTTTTATTCTAACAGCATTTTGATTCATTGGGTCTCAATTTCCTTACCTACAAGATAAGAATGGTGAACAAAATTATACCTGTAGCTAAAGTCCTTTTCAAGTGCACCAGTAACATTAATGTGGTGGTTAACCAATTCTGCAGTAGAAAATCCAGAGAATATTAAAGTAAGCAAATGACCAAATTAGCATACAATCACATCATTTAAGTTATCCAGAGCCCTGCATTTTTCTAATGCAGAAAGATATCCATTTGTGTATCCTGATGTCAACTTAACGTACTACAGGCATTGTTTTTCAGAAAGAGAGAGAAGTGAACGGAAAATATGAGTGTATGGCAAGAAATAAGGGCAAATATTATGTTGTCTTATATTAACTCAGAAATTATATATTTATGTGTATGTACCGAGTTAGAGTGCATGATATATTTTTATTCTCCATCTATGCAACAATATTTGTAAGCTACTTATTTAAAGTAGTTTCAATTTCTGCTAAAGGAGAAAAGAAGCTTATACTCACCAATAGTAGGATCATGATAATCAGGGAATTGATGACTAATGAACTGCATTGTCATTGCTGGAAAAAAACAAATTCAATTTAATAAAAATTTACCAATTCATTAATAAGCTATTGACATTAGAGTTAATCTGTCTTTTAATAGGTTCTATGGAGTAATATATCTTTGAGTAAATAATTTAATTATAAAACATGAACTAAAAAACAATAAGAAATTTCTGGGAGGAAAAATGTCAGATACTTTTCTAGAATAACTAGGTCCAAATTTTAAGTGTATTTTGATTAAAAAATTTACATTAGAGTAAAAATAAGGAGACTCTTGGCATAATGAGAATGCAAACTAGCTTTAGAATCCTTGACTTGCTTTGTTTAAATTGTGGGGATTAGTTGGCAAAATCTTTTCATGTTCTGTAGATTCTCTGGGAATAAATTTCCTCATCTTTAAAATAAGGAGATAATTTCTGAGGTCTATGTTAGTTATAGAGTTATGTGTATATATGAGTTTTAATATATGAGCTTAGTTTTCACAGTTGAAATTAAATCATTTTTATTTTGTCTAATTCATGTTATTTAGAACCAGCCATTAATGTCCATTATTTTTTGATATCTGCTCTAAATTTACCATTCATTCAAACCTACAATTTCGTAAAAATATCTTGCAATGTTTGTATTGTAGAATTTCCTCACATATTTGATTATTAGGAACAAAGGGAACTCTTAAATAAAGCAACAATCTGGAGGGAAAGATACGCATTTTTTCTGTGTGTGCTTGTGTGTGTGATAAAGTCACTCTCCTTAACCAAACTTTATTCAGGTTCCTCTGATTCAATTTTTCAACTAGACCGTGAGCTAGGTGCCAGTCTTTGGTAGGCCAGTGTGGTAGAAAATCTTTTTCCTGACCCTAATGCAGAAGCTAGTCTGCCAGGAATTTTCCACAGTACTATGGAGGCTGTAGCTATGTCGCAGGACACACAAACACCCCTCCCTACTCTGCAGCTCTACATAGCAGATATGAGTTGCCAGTAGAAACCACTCACAGTCAAGTAGGTGAATCTTTACCTCAGAGTATAAAAAGAGCTCCCCCAAACCTCCCATTGCTCAGCTTTGGATAGTGATATCCCTGGGCCAATACCAGTACAATAAAGTGCTTTTCTCTCCTTGAGTGCCAGCTGTCAGACCTCCCAGTCTGGAGGCTCTGCCATAACACCAGTTGTAGCAGTATTCTTCTAAGTCAGTTTAATGCAAATCTCCCCCCTCTTGTTATCTGATCACTCTTCTCTACTATTCTTGATCTCTTATCATCCTTGCTTGTTTGTCTTCCACAGAATTCTGTTAAATGTATTTAGCAAGTATTTCCCTGCCTTTAATGTCTCCTCCTAATAATTATCCCTTCATGAATGTTCCTCGCCAACTGCTTGTCTGTAAATCCTCACTTATTTTTGTTGTAGTTAGGATTGAGTGCCAGTCTACACTGAGGTCTCTCTTCCCTACTGCAATAGTTCCTGAATAAAATCTGTTTTTATCACAGACTGTCTGGGTCTGGTTCCCTTTAACAGTATGCACATGCTTCAGCAAATGTTCAGAGCAGGGAAGATTTAGTTAAATTGAACACATTTGTATAAGACACTAGTCTAACCCTGCTGAGAAATACAAAGAAATAAAATCTGGCTTAGTAAAACAATTTTTGTTTACTTTTTAACAATATTTACCTTCAGTCTTTGCATAGACAAAGTACTCTCCATATGAAAGTGTTACTCAATTTGACAGCATAGGGCCAATTTTTTAAATGCAAAGAAGCACTCCTTACAGACAGCCTTAGGAGTTAGAATATTTCAGGTAAACAAACCAAAAGAAACATGTTTATTAAATGAATATCAAAGAGAATTTGGAAAATATTTTTCCTGACTTTTAAAATAATAATCTCTATTTTGTAGTCTGTGGCTGTTTACTCTCAAACTGAGCACAGAAGTTAAAAGGCTAACCTCATAAGAAACTGAAATTGACTCAGGTGCATTTCAAAGACAGCTCAGACTCAAGTAAATTGAAAACTAAAATGAGCATATTCCCACTCCACTCCATTTAAAGTAAAGATGTCAGCAAGCCTTCATTAATATGATTAAGAATCTCATCATTCATCTTATCATAATGAAGGGACTAAAAGCGATCACCTCGTTTTTCAGAATTAATCCCTTGTAAATGTCCTTCTCCAACATCAAGATTATCTTGAGCTGGGACAGTGGAAGACAACCCCAAAGGCAAAAGACAAGCTTCTGCTTCTTTTCTAACCTATATTCCTTCCCTTAA